>JACGTJ010003431.1:12424-41816 GCA_014858695.1 Chrysomya rufifacies | reverse complement strand
AAAAAAAAAAAAAATTAAAACACATGTGTATGTAAATAAATAAATAAATAAATAAATGAAATCAAAACAAATTACTAAGAAATTCCCTTTTAGTAAAAAAATAAAATATAAAAACAAATACACACAAATTATATGAAATTAAAAAAAGAACTCAAATTATCAAAAAAAAGTTTATACGCAAAGAAGCTTAATTCTCCGTAGTATTAATAAAATAATTGAAAATGTATTGCCTAACATAAGGCTTAAGTTATTATAATTTAATTTATAAAATATTAGGTTCACAGTAATTCTAGAAGATCGATTTGTTATAAAAACAAAAATATTCTATTTACTTTGCCTTAAAAAAAATACTAATTTTTACAACCCTGTTTGGGTTACATCAAAGAATTTACAAAAACAAAACTTCACACAAACCGTTATTTTCAATTTGTTTACAAAAAAAGCCAGACATATCAAAACAAACCATATAAATAAAACAACAAAAACAAATCAATGTTATTGAATTTTTGAGAGTTTAAAAGAGAAAGGTAAAAAAATGCTCACTCAATATAAAAAATAAGTCACAATTAAAAAACAACAACAAATTCAAAACGGTGTTTCTTTTTGTTGTTGTTTTCTTAAGGAGTAGTGGTAAGAAAATAAAAGTAAACATTGTTGTTTATTGTAACAAATGAAAGGAATATTAAACAAACTAAACCAAAAGAAATAATGTGTTTAAAAATATTGACAAAATTATATTAAAAGTTAATTAGTAAAGAAAAAAATACGAGTGATAAAGAAATGTATTAAATTTTCGAATTTATCCGATCTCATAATAAAACACAAAGAAAAAAAAACAATAATAGTTAACATTTAATAATTAACAATGATGGCAAATTAATGAACTTTAAATGAATATAAAGTAAAATATAAGTGAAATTATTTAGAATTAAATTTTAACATAATTAAATTAAAAATGTTGTGTTTTTAATTGTTGAAAAAGAAAATAGTAATAAAAATATAAAAAATAAAATCTGAATTTAAAAAAAGTTAAGAAAAGATCAGTGATAAAACAAACAAAATTAAGTAAATGTTTTGCACGTTTGCCATCTATGGATCTGTAACTCTCATTACTTTTTTGGAAATTTCTTTTACTGTCGGACATGTTGTTTTACATGTATGTTACATATGTACATACATATGAATGTTAAAAAAAGAAGACAATAATTACGTCTCATTTTTATGATAGAAATCAAGAATTTTAATAAAAGAAATACCTGCTAAAATTCTGAAGACCTGTTAACTTTGAAAAAATTTTAAGTTTTTTATAATGGTAATTATAAAAAAATCATGTGAATGAATATTATTTATTTTTCTTTTCTCTTTCTAAATTTGTTATTTTACACTTAAATTTTAGTTGAATAATTTTAAAATAATTGAAAAATTTATGACGCCATTTTTACTTAATGTAAATAAATTTGTTTATATACTTTCAGCATATGAATGATCAATGTGCAAAGTAAAGAAGAAAGAAATTCCTTGTTACGAGAAAGAGGCGAAAGACTCACACACATGCCTAGTTACATCTGAGGGAGATATTTGTGAGAAGGCAAAGAAGAAACTGAGGAAAATATAACCTGCTAAAATTCTGATTGCCTGTTGACTCATTAACAATTTCAAATTTTATTTATTATAAAATGTAAAAGAAAAAATTATAAAAAAATATTTCTTAATAATTCTTGCAAAATTTATGTTTTCCTATTACTTTTAGAGTAATTTGTTTTAAATAACTTTTATTTAAAAGTTTTATAACAAATACTGACGTAATTAATTCCTTTTTATTCTTTTCTTATTATATTTAGTGATCTTTTTACCCTGCACTTACTGGAAATTCTGTTTTCCTATTATTTATGTTTAAAAATTTACAAATAATAAAAGTTATTTAAAAAGAATTAAAAGAACTTGTTGAAAATTCTGTTTGCTTATTAGTTTTCAAGATTTTGGCGTCCATATGGGGAGTTTATTTCAAAATAATGACGTCATAATATTTCCACAAATTTCACAAAATGTGGCTGACTAGGCGTTTCTGTTTGCCTGCTATTTTTTTGCATTTTAACAAATTGTGTACATGTGAGTTGTGATGGTGTTAGTGAAAGTAGTATTTGAAACAACAGCTTCTTGTTAGCTATTCTGTTTGCCTGGTGTTTTAAGGAAATTTTAAGAAATTAAAAGAAAAAACTTGAGAGAATGTTTTATTTAGCTGCATTTTCTTTAGCATATTTTTAGGCATTTCAAATAAATTTTAAGAAAAATTATATGGTAGCTCTTAATTCGTGTGTCTGGTTGAATTATGAAGCTTTTGTGTTTATTTTTTAGGTAAAACAAATGATTAAGCAGATTTGAATGAAAAATTTTGAAAAATGAAAAACTAAAATAAAAAATTTATCTAAAATTTTTAACAAAAAAAATCATAAGAAAATCATAAAAAATACCAACCTTTTAAACATAAAAACTTTGTTGTTTTAACACAAATAAAAATAAAAACAAGACAATAAATTAATTAAATTAAAAAATAATATTTTATTTATTTATTTTGCTTGCATTTTTTTCATATTATTTTTAGAATAATCAACAAAAATTCCATTAATTTTAAAGTAAAAAAAAAGAAAAATTATAAAAAAATTGTTTTTTTTTTAAGAATAATTAATTTAAACTTATGTATGTTTTTTATATTTTTTATTTGTTTTATATATATTAAAAAGATTAATTAATTAAGAATAATAAAAAAATCAAACTAAAATATTTAACTAATTTTATAATAATAAAAAAAATATATATAAAAATATAGAATAATATATTTTTTTGAAAAATTTGAAATAAAAAAAAAAAAATACACTGGGAATTGAGAGAAAAAAGAGAGTTGTTTTGGTGGCAAAAGGAAGTGTAAAGAATTTCTTTTTTTTTTCTTAAGGATTTCAAATATAAAAAAATAAAATAAAAGTAAAATCAAAGGTACATAGCAATTATTACACATAAAATGAGAATATAAAAAAAGAAAATGTTTTAAAATTATATTTAAATTATAAAAAAAGTATAAGTAATATTTAAACTAATTTTTAAAAAAATGCAATTTCATATAGATTACCCAGAGGTTATTTTAATTTAAGAAAAATATTTTATATTGAAAAAAAAAAAGAAAACAAAATATTGCTATATTTAATAATGATGTCATTAATTTAAGGTTGGATTTTATTTTTATAAAAAAAAAAAATTAACTAATTAAATAATTTTTTAGGTATTTTAAAGTGATTTTAAGGAAAAATATATTGCTCTTGTTTGGGTTTTGTGTTTAATACAAAAAAAAAAATTGTCTAATTATCAAAAAAATTAAACTTTGGTTAATACCTGATTGGAAAAAAAAAAAAATTGTTTAAAAAAAAAACTTAAAAAAAAAAGACATAAAAAATGGTAAATTTTAAAACCAATTTAAAATATAAATTTTGTTTAGCTTTTTGAAATAATTTGTACATGTTTTAACATCAGATGATCTGAAATTTTAATTTATTTTTTGTAAATTATTGTTAATACAAAAAAAGCTTACAAGATTTTTATTTATTTAAATTAATTAAAAAAAAATTAAGAGCAAAAATATTTTTCTAAAATTAAAATTATTATTAAAAAAAAAAAAAATACTTGTAAGAATTATATAGAAGCTAAAAGGGTTTAAATTATTATGTTTGTTTTTTGTTTTTTTTTAATATTTAAAGAAGAAAAAAAAGTTAGTTTTAAACTAAAAATTGAATTATTAATTAAAACATAAACTAACAAATAACTAAAAACACTTTAAATTATAAATTATGTTTTATAATAGTAACATTTAAAAAATTATTATAATTATTAATAATGTTTGCAAATTTAAATTATTTATTTTATTTATTTTTTTGTTTATTATATAGTTTTTGCTAAGGAGGTAATATATATTTATTTTAAATCAACCACAATTTTTATTTTTAAAAAATTTATTTTAGATTTTTTTCTATAAAAAAATTGTGTTTGATTTGTTAAGTTTTATTTAATAATTATTGCTTTTTTTGTGTAGTTTTGTTTAAAGGAAGTTTAATTATATTATTTTGTTAATATTTCTTTTTTATTAAATAATAAACATAATAATTTTTATTATTTTTTATTTTCATTTTTTGTTTTTTCTTTTAAATTAAGGTGGGTATTTCAAATCTATGTTTATTTAAAAAAAATTCATTGCCATACTTAAAATTATTAAAAAATAGAAAAAAAATTACTAAAAAACAGAAAATTTTATTAAAAATTCTTTAAAATTACACAAAATATTTAAGAAAGAAATGGCTGTAATGAAAATTTCCTATGATTTTTAAGCTTAAACTTGTAAAAAGAGTGGAAAAAGTGAGGTTATAAAAGTATTAATATTATTTATATATTTTTTTGTTTAAATTAAACCAATGCAAATGTATGTTTTAGTTTTAGTAATTTTAATTTAAAATAGCTTAATATTTAATTAATATTATTTTTTAACTTATAAATAATTTGTATTTTTTTTTAAATAAATGCCAAAAAGGATTTTTTTTGCTTGTAAGTTTGAAATTAATAAATTTTGTTATTAATTTTTTTGTAATTAACTTCATTTTTTATATGTTTAATAAAGAATTTTTTCTCTTTTTGTATTGAAAAAAAAAAAAATCTTTAAAGATTTTTTTCTTTTTTCTTTTCTTTTGTATTGAAAAGAAAAAATTCTTAAAAATTTTTATATGTAATTATCACGCAGTGTTTTCCCTATTAATATTATTTAAATTTTTTTTTGTTTATTAATTTTAAGATTTTTTATTATGTTTATTAAAAAAACGAATACTAAGTTTTATTTTATTATTTTTTTAATTAAAAGTTTATTACTAATTTAATTATTATTATTATTATTTTTATTTAATTATTTGGTATTTAAAATGGCTTTAACTTATTTTTCAAAATTTTGTTTTTAAAATTTGAAAAATAGTTTCAGTTACCATGAATGTTTGTATACAAAAAAAACTATAAAAGAAAAACCATCATTTTTTTTTTTTCTTTTTTTATTTTTTTCCAAAATTAAAAATTAATAAAAAAAAAATAAAATTATATACTTAAATTCCTAACATTTTCAATAAATCCTTAAATATTATACAAAATTTTTAAATATCAGTCTTTGAAGAAAAATCTTCAAAATCAATATAAATTTTGAAATGTTTAATTGGGAATTTTAGAATTGTTAAGCTAAACTAAGAGAAGTTTAGGAAAATCAACCAAAAGAAGAAAAGAAAAGGAATTTCTATTGTAAATTTCTAAAATATTTTACTTCTTTACTAATCCAAATAATATATTGATTTTAAACGAGATTTTTTTTTTACTAAAAAAAACTGATATTATGTTCGTTGTACGAACTTGCTTTCACATTTCATAAGAATTTGTCACAATTTTGCTGTTCTTTTTTGGAGAATTTGAACAAAAATTGAAATTAGAAATAAATTTGAAAACTGAAATAAAACTTATTCACAGTTAAGCTGTTCTTAATATAATTTAAAATTAAAAAAAACAGAATTTTGAAAATGCAAATAATTTCAAAACTAAACGAATTTTTAGGGATTTAATCAAACACCAATCAGACAAAATTTTGAATAAGGAAAATTTCTAATTGATTTTGATTAAATCTAAAAAAAATTAGATTTGAAATAAATCAAATTGATAATGAAATTTGAAATAAATCAAATTGTTAATGAAATTTCATAATGTTATATAAAATCTTGGTAAATTAATTAAAACATAAATTGGAAAATATATGGAAAAAAAAAGAAAACAACAACAAAACGGAAATAAAAATTCTATTCACAGTTAAGCTGTTCTTAATATAATATAGAATACAAAACAGATTATATTAAAGGTTGGGTCACATGAACGCTGTTCTTTTTTTTCTTTTAAAGCAAAGAAAAGTAAAATTTTGAAATAAAAAGAAAAAATTAAAAAAAAAAATAAAATAAAAATAATTGAAAAAATTAGCTTTATTTCCCGACTAATTAAAATTTTTCAGCAAAAACCAAAGAATTGAAAAATTCTATATACAAATTTTTATAACTTTATCCAAATAACTTTAGACTATTATTTAAAAAAAATGTAAGTAGTTTTGAAATAAAGCTTATTTATAAGGGTAAGAAACTGAAATATCATAGTTATATTCATTTTAAGAATTTCCATTAAAAATTGATTTTAATAGAACTATGAAACATCAGGATTTAGCCACGATTTCCGAAAAATAATAACCAATACTTAAACAATATTAATATTGTTTATTGTTTTAAATGAAATCGAAACGTAAAATTCTTTTCTTAAAAAAAAAAAAAAAAAAAAGTAAAAAAAACGGAACTTAAAAAGTAAAAAAGTTTCTTAAGAAATCTTTAAATTTCAAAATTTGCCAAAAACTAGAAAGTTAAAACGATTCTTAAGAAATCTTTAAAAATTTCAAAAATTTCAATTAAGAAACTTATAAAAAATAACCAAAATTAAAAAAAAATGAAATTCAAATTAAAAGAAAATTGGAAGAAAAAGAAAAAATACACTGGGGGAATTCCTTACAAACTACATTCAATTTAGAATAGAGATCACATTTTTGAGTTATATGTATATTATTACCTAAAATTACTATTAAACTTAAATTATTAATATTATTATTTTTTTCTTTTCTTTAATTTCAAACGATTTGGAATTTTGAAAGCTAAAGCTAAAACTACAAACCTAAAGTCTAACATAGTAGCTAAACTAAACTACAAACTATAGTAAAAAAAGAAAGAAAACTACAAGCTAAATATTTCTTAAATACAATACAATAAGGATTCATTGATTGATTGTTAAGGATTGATCACGCTGCGCCAAAGTTTAAGATTAAGGGGGGGGGGGGGTTGTTTTTTTTTAAAGGAATTTCTATTTCTAAACAATAATTGCCAGAAACTTAACTCCTGTCACAGTAGTTTAAGAGAGATTAATAAATTTAAGGATTTATTGATATGAAAAGGATTTGAATTTTAAAAAAATGTTAAAAAATTTAAAGCAAAAGTGATATTTTCAAAAATATAAATTTAAGTTTCAAAGAAATTTATAATAAAGAAAAATTGTTTATTAAAAAAAAAGAAAAAAAAAAAAATAACAAAAATTACTGCTAAATGAAAATTAAATTTAAAAATTAATTCACATATTCTTAAGCCGTTTAACTAATCTATTGTTTAACAACAAGTTAAATCTAAAACTGCGTTTAAAATGTTGACAGTTGTGAGACTTGAGTCAAAGTTAAAATTTATTAAGTTAATTAGGCTTAATCAAAATTTTAAATTTAAAAAATATTTATGAATCTAAAATTTGAATAGAATATGAGAGCAAAAACAAAAATTTAAATAAAATAGAGATTTTTTTGTCATTGATGGTTTTTCTTAATAATTTCTAAAGAAAAATAAAATCATTCTAAAAAACAAAAAAATTCCTGATTATTTATAATTAAAAATATTATATATAAATTTATTTAATAATTAAATTTTAATTACCAATTTCAAGGTAAAGATGTTTTATAAAATTTAAAAAAAAAAATCTTTTTTTTTTCAAATTTCAAAGGATTTCAAGTTGAAAAAAAAAATTATATTAAATTTATAAAGTAACTTTTTGTTATAATATTTTCTATTATTATTGAAAAAACACAGCATTTTTTTAATAAAAAATATGCAAATTATTTTTTTTATTATTTAAAAAAATTATAATTTTATAAAAAATGTGATGTTTTTTTTTTAAAATTTTTATGATTTTTTGGTGGTTTAAAATTAATAAAATATTAAAATAAAAACGTTAAAAAAAAACTCAAGTTTAAAAAAAAAATAATAATAAACTGAAAAATATAACAAAATTCAACAAAAATAATAGATTTTTTTTTAAATAAAAAATTTATATAAAAAATTAAAAAAAAAACTTAAGTAGAAAAAAATACTTTAGCTAAATTAGTTAATTTACTTGTTTTGTTTTTGTAGCCAAAATATGCAATAAAAAAAATTAACAAAAATTAATTTATAAAAAAAAATTGAAATAATTTTTTTCGTTAATAGTTTTATTTAGTTTAAAGAGTTTTACTAAAAGTAATTTCCTTAAAAAAAACAAAAGAACAAAAACAAAAAAATATAAGATTTTTCTAAAAAAAAAAAATAAAATAAAATTACACAAAATGTTTTAGAAAATTCTAAGAAAATACAATTTTCCATTTCCTAACATTAGTTAATTCAAACAAAAAAAATCTACATAAATAGGAATTCATCTGAAAATAATTGCATGCAAGCAGCAGCTCCCAAACCGCTTTGGTTATTATTTTCATTGTTATTGTTATTATTATTATTATTGGCAAACAAAGGTCTAATATCCTTTGTAGCTTGAGCTGTATTTAGCTGAGGTGTACGCCAGATATCTGAGTCTGGCTGTGAAGAAGTATTCGAGCTTATATCCGAAATATTATCATTCAAAATATTTGTATTATTGTTATTACTATTATTAAGATTTGTCCAGATTTCTGGAAATAAATCTTGTACCTGTTGCTGACCAGAGCAAGAGGATGTAGAAGAAGTTTGATTATGTATTTGATTTGGTATCTCCCAAATGTTATTCATTTTAGTAAAGTTCAAGTCATGGGAATCTAACATTAGATTATTACCAACACCAGTAATAGAATTTGTATTAGTAGCAGAGGACGACCACGAGGTGGGTGATTGGGTTGTAATTTTTGAGCCAGTATAATAAGTATCCCTGAGTTGGCTGCTACAACCTGAGCTGCTGGTGGATGGTGAAGTTTGTTGTGACCACAATGATTCTTTGCTATTACTGCGATAATTATGATGTACATTAGACATAAGGGTAGGACTCAAGGAGGGTTGGGAACCCGAGCCCGAAGAACAACCGCTAGAGCTAGATTCTGAACCCCATAAAGAGGAAATCATAGCTTCGGTGCAATGATTATTTAAATTTTCTGTTAGGAAACAATTGACACCATTAGAAGTTGTATTTGAATTAATGTTGGGTGTTGGGTGATAAAGACCCATATTATTTTGGGTTTGTAAAATGATAGACGCCGTATTAGCTGGAGTTTGTGTTGCAAGTTGATTATTAGACCAGACTTTAGTATTTAAATTATTGCTACATAATAAGTTATTAATACTGTTGTTGTTGTTGTTATTATTATTATTATTGTTGCTAATTATTGTATCATTATTATTATTGTTGTGTAATAAACCTAAATGTTGTTGTGTTATTGGTGGTGTAGTAGTTGTTGTAGTTGCAACAATATTATTATGGGCTGTTTTCATTGCATTAAATTCATTCAAAATAAAATTATTATTCGAATTATTAACATTATTGTTATTGTTATTATTTGTTGTTGTTGTTGCTGATGTTTGTATAATATTACCTAATTTACTTATATTACATTGTTCACTTAATTTTAATTGCAAATTATTTATTGTTGCTGCAGCAGCCGTTGTTGTTGTTGTATTAAATGTAGATGATGATCTTGTAGAAGATTGTCTTACCTGTGCATTGGTGGCTACTGTTAAAGGTTGTTGCTGCTGTTGTTGTTGTTGTTTTTGATATTGTTGTGCTTGAGGATGTGAACCAATTAAATCGGCATTGATTTCTTGTTGTAATGGTGCCGAATAGTCCACATTGGGATTATATAAAACCACTTTTTTCGTCGACGACGATGTTGAAGCTGCTGCTTGTGTAGTGGTTTTAGATCCCGCAGAGAGGCTCGTTGAAGTTACCCCAGCAGTTTGTTGTTGATTGGCATTAACTGCTGTTTGTGTGGGCAACTCCAACGAGGCCTCATGTTATGCGATCGCCGATAGGCGGCTGGAAAAGCTTTTGGTGTAACAGTAAGTCAAAGGTTTGACAAAGTGTGTATCCTGTATAGCACAATAGGGACAGGTGACACAGTGCGAATAGTCACTGTAGAAGTTAAGACGTTGTTGTGGATGCAACAAGAGTTTGAAGCAATTATTGCACTATAATTATAAAAAATAAATAAAGAAATAATATTGAAAATTTATCATATTTTTGAAAGTAATTTATGTTTTTAATGTACAGTAACAGAAGTTAAAGAATCAAGAGAATTTTAATCCAAACTTTTTTAAATTAGTTAAAGAAGAACGTAAAATTTATGAAATTGTAGACATAATCTATGAATATTTAACTTTTTAAAGCTAACTCACCTTTAGACGTTCTGCACAGCAGGGCATAGCGGCAAATATATCATATGCATACATAGTACCTAAGACTAGATTTGAACCATCCCATTTATCAGAACAGAATCTGTTAAAGTAAAACAATATACAAACAATTTTATTAAAAATTTCATAAACATAGAGAATTTTCGAAAATTAACTTACCTGCAGCATATATTACGATTAGTAGAAGTACCATCCAAGCAACGCATGCAAACACAAGTCAAATATAAAGAACGTCCTTCGTATTTAACCTAAAATAAAAAAAAAATGTAACAAAAAACATGTAAGTAAATAACAAATCGGGAAACATAATCCTTAAATAAAAAAATGTATAAATAAATTTCAAAGTCAAGTGCAAGTGTTTGAATTTTGAATGCAAAAAAAAAAAGGACGAAACTTATTATTTTTACAAAAATGAAAAAAAGTACATGAAAAACATCGAGAATGCGTTTTTAAAAGCCGTAAATTTAAAAGTTCAACTGACATGCAACATACATATTTATTTGCATGAAAATGTCATATATTGTAACGAGGAATGCACTTCAAAATATGGAACATTTTGCCAACAAAACGCCTAAGTGACAGCAACAAGACAAATAATGAAAAATGATGTCTAAAGGGAATTTTAACATAAAATACTCAACTCATATAAACAAATAAAACTTTCTATAAACATCAGTAAATAACTGTATATATGTATGTAGATATAGTACATATATAGAAAAACATTTCCTGAAAGACAACGGCCCACATGCTATTAATAAAATAAAAAAAAGAACAATATAAATTTAAATCTCGTAAAATGTACTAAAGTTATTAAAGGAAAAACTAAACATAAGGGTATTCATATATTAAAGGAAGAAAAAACGCAACAATATTGATACAAATATAAACATTTCACAAGTCCTTTGATTTGAAATTTTGAGAATTTAAGGTTAATGTTAAACTTTCAGATGGTCTATCAAGTAAGAAAAAAAAAAAAAAAAACGATATTAAAGAAAAGCTACAATTTTAACATAAAATTTTAAATATTTAGAATTTCAACAAATGTAAATGTTAATATATTGAAATATTTGAATATCCCTAATAATTTTCTATATATGTAAGATTTCATAAAGAAAAGAACTGACACATAATTTCAACTCAATATGACATATGAAAGGAAAGTTTGTAAGTTGCATGTAAATTTAAAAAAAATAAGAAAAACTAGCAAACGCCTACACAAATATCATCGTCATAGATGTCAAAATACTCTTTCTTTTACTAAACAAAAAACAAAATGCATTCATTTGCTCATTTTAGCAGAAATTTAAGGTTTCATTTTAGCAAATTCTCCATAAGTAATGCAAATCCAGACACTCTCAACATCGCAGACATAAAACTCTATAAGTTGAACTAAGTAGAATATAAAAAAAAAACAAAACATTAAAAAAAGGAAGATGTAAATAATATGAAATGTTATGGCAATGACAGTTACCAAACAACACGGCAACCATTAAAAAGCACACTTCACCACTTTCCTCTCAGCTAACTTTATTATTTGTTGGTGTTGGCATAAAAATACAAGAGAACTAGCAAGAAGTTTGCCAGTTTGGGGGAGGACGTAAGAATTTAAGCCAAATATAGAAAAAGAAACTTAAGACGGAAAGAATGAGTCAATTATTAGCTTTGGCATAATTATGTTGACTTTAAATGTTGCATAAATTGCAACATGCAACATTCATTCATTCATTTATTGTACACCACAAATGCTGTCATGGTAATGAAATTATAGTTTAGTTTAGTGTTTAAAGTTTTCTTTTATTTTCTTTTTATTAACAAGATTTACGACTTCTAACAAAGGTGTGTCGCGTCCCGGTCTTCTCTTCCTGGTTTTTACAATTCAAGGTACTTTAATATTTTAATATTTTAAGAAAGGGTATACAAAGAAGTGGGAATGAGAAGTTTGTAGGCAGAATAAATAAAAAATAATTTTAATGGGGTTAAATGGGAAAATAAAAGGCGACATTTGCCATAAATTATGTATATATATGTTGCTTAAGAGTTATGGTTTATTTAAATGAAGCGTTTTTTATTTAAGAGAAATTAACTTTAAATGTAAAATAGTAAAAAAGAAAAATGAAAATTTATTTTTCCTACTTCAGTTCAAATCTACAAGACTGCAAGCCCAGTTCAGCTTTAGTTTCTAGTTCAGTTCATGTTCAGTTTAAGTTCGATTCATGTTCTGTTCCTGTTCAGTTTTAGCTCAGTTCTAGTTCCGCTGTAGCTCTGCACTAGTCCAATTCTAGTTCAGTTCTAGTTCTAGTTTATTTCTAATTAAGTTCTAGTTCAGTTCTAGTTCCGCTGTAGCTCTGCTCTAGTCCAATTCTAGTTCAGTTCCAGTTTAGTTCTAATTAAGTTCAAGTTCAGTTTTAGTTCAATTTCTGTTCTGGTTCAATTCTATTTCAGCACTAAGTTTAGTTCTTGTTAAAAGCCTAATTTTGAACAAGAACTAAACTTAGATCAAATATCAAAAAATTTCAATTACTCGCACAAATGTAATAGATAATCACGAAAATTTTTCAAATTTTAAAATAAGTTTCTTTACTTACCTCAATACAATCAGTTGAATGTTGTTTGGGACTCAAAAAGAACGAGCCATCGACCAATGGATAACGATCAAAGACCAACATGGGTTCCTCACATAAAATACAAGCAACTCGACTCTTTTGCGATTGAGCCAAAGATGATAAAATGAAAAGTCTAGTTTCATCATTACCATGATTACCTTCATCTTCGATCTGAAATGAAATTTATAAAAGAAAGGGATAATATAATTATGTGAACAAACAAAAAAACATATTTATAATATAAAAAAGGAAAATAATTTATAACAAATTTTTTTTACTATAATTCTATTTAATTTATGATAAATGATATGAATATGTTTAGTTTTCTGGTTAAACTTATAACTTTTCTACAAACAGAATGCATCATACTAAATAAATGAAGCATAAAACCAAAAAACGTGCCAATCAAATAAACACCCAACTCTCCTACACACATATAATATGCTTCATACAAAGACATATAAATACTTCAGCTTAGAGTGAGTTCATGAAAGGATTCTTTCCAAAAGAAACAAGAAAATTATCTTACATATAAGGCGTTAAAATATATGTATATATCGTGTGAATGTAACTGAAACAGTAAATGAAGCATGTGTTTTATAAGGCTAAAGTTAAATTGAATTCATTCATTCATTCAAAAACTCATTCAATGCAAAATATTCTTATTTGCCAACCATCCAGCCAACAATCAAACAGGTAACAAGGGAATTCAGATGATACTATAAAATGTTAAGAAAATATTTGCTAGCTATTTTGCTTCGAGAAACATACGTAAAGGTTAAATTTAGCAAAAGGATTGTTGTTTCTTGTTAGCAAACTTTTGTTTTGTAAGAACAGCTAAATATTAATGGTTTTTGGTCCCAAATCGATAATCAATAACTTTATTTTAGTCTAAACAAAAAAACACACAAACTTATTTTAGCATAAGATTTTCTATTTTACTATTTTCAAAATCTAGACAAAATAAGTTAATCATAATGTTTAGAAGTAAAATAAATAATCTCAAGAGATTTTTTTCTGTTTAACTTGAAGATAGTAAGTGTTAAATTATTATTTTATGAAAAATGTTAAGTGTAACTTTAGAAAAAGTCGGAAGAGCTTTAACAGGAAAATCAAAGTTTTAAAGGAAGTGTTAAAGTATATTAAGAAATTCTGAAAAATTTCTTTAAATATTTAAGTGCTAAAAGATTCATTCATTAAAATGAAATAGAATGTATGCATTTCTTTTATTTTATTTAATTAAACTATAAAAATACTTGAACCTTAAGTCAATGACTAGTATTTACAAAATACCTTTATATATTGCCATATAATCAATAAATTTCGTTAACCTGACCTTTAATGAAAAATAATTCTATTAGAGCTACATACATGTTTTGTTTTTTTTTCTTCTGTTTACCAATAACGGGGAGAAACTCAAAAAGCAAAAAAACAGTAGACAGCAGCAAGACATTCAGACGCACTTGATAGTTGAATTATTTAGTAAATGCATAAATGTAAGGTAAATTGAAAGAAATACATACATGTTCAATAATATTGAAACAAAAAGAGAAATTTTGAAATATTTTCTTTAACGTTAGCTGAAAAGGAAAAAGGAAGTTTGACTTTATTTCTTTGGATAGAAGTTGTGTTCACATATTTGCTAGAATAGCTTTTACAATAGCTTAAAGTTTGAACATTAAAAATGAAGTTAAAGCTTAAATTCACGTCACCAAAAAAGTAGTTGTAATTTGAATAGTTTGGTAGAGATTTAAATTTTTGTGCGTTATCATTAACCGAACTAATAAGTTGTAAAGTAAAGAATGAATTTTGTTTCCGAGTAATTTAAAATGTTCTTGAACTTCCCAAAGATTCTGGACTAAGTAGGAGTCTCCAACTAAACTATGATTTAAAGAATCCGGCTATGGAACCTCATTGTAATTGTGTCATTTACTCCCAATTGCCAAAGAAAATTTAAAGAGATACATTAAAGGGAAAAGGTTTTTTTGACCATAATATTCATATATTTACATTTCAGCTAACGTTATATAAATTCATATAATATAAATTGAAAATAACAGGTAAAAGTCAGGGAATAAATGAAATAAGAAGTACATTTTAGATTGTAATCAATTGCTCCATTGCGACCAAACATGTCGTACGTTTGTATATAATATTAAGACAAAAAAAAAAAACAAATTGACAATATATATAAAATCGTACATATAAAAAACCCATAAGTGGTGTAAGAATATTCTTACATATACACTAATAAAAATATTTATACACATACTCTCCTCATACATATACAGACCATAACATTTCAAAATCCTTAAAACTAAACTCAAGTCAGTTACACCCCAGACATACAGACAATAAAAAAATTACATATTTTTGTATATACTATTGTATTTAAACATGTTTGTTACCTTCTAAGTTTAATGTACTTTTAATAATACATACTTAAATAATTGTAATACCTGTATATAATACAATGAAATAAAATAACACTAAATTGTTAAAAAGTACAAAATGAAAAAGTTAATAAAAAAATCTGCAAATAAATGTTAAGAAAATAAATTAAATCTTTAAAGGAGAGTAAGAAGTAAGAAATGAATTCTTAACAAAAGATTTGTTACTTTAAGTAAATATTTAATTAATTTTTATTGTGTTTACTTAACAAAGAAGACAAAAACGAAGAATGTTTTCAAAGATAATATTTGCAAAACAATAGAAGATTAAGCCTAAAAGTATGCTATAATTATTTTTGTTACAAACAAGCAGCACTTAAATTGACGACACATTCAGTTGGTTGGATTGTTGGATTTGTATGCTTTTATATAAGTTTCTTATTTTAAGTGTTTATTTAGTTTTCTAGTTATTAAAACTGTCCAAAATATTGTTGACACTTCAAGCACAATATCCAACAAAATAAAAACAATTAACACTAATGTAAATATTATGTGTTAATATGAAAATGAATTACAATGATTAATATATTTTATATAAATTTAAGAAATGTGTTTTTTCTTTAAACAAATTTTGAAATTCAATACTTTTGCTCATTTCACTAAGTTTTTCCTTTTAAAATAATAGACAATAGAAGAAATTTATTTGTGCTTTAACAATAAAACCAAAAAGGATGATAAGCAATGATTATAGACGGAACAGATTGTATTTCAAAATGTATTATCTAACAAACACAAAAGGAATAATATAATAAAAATAAATCTGTTAAATATTGGCACATTTATTCATTAGTTGTTATTATTTTTATGGTATTTTATTGGATTTAAGAAATTAAAGGCGTTTGTTTTTTCTTAAGACTAGATGTCTCTATAAAAGAAAACAAAACTACAAATAGGCGGAGATTTTTTCTATGCAGAAGAAAGAAAAAAAGACAATAAAAGATATTTACAGCAACACCCTTTCGTTCTTTCACAAAATATACAAACAATTAAACAATTTTTCTAATCACTTTAGTAAATTAAAAATGTTAGGCAGAATTTTCGTGTAAGGGGATGAGCAAATAAAAGTAATTTACATTAGAAAGGAGTTTACAAAAATTGCAAGCCTAAATATATACTTTAGATTCTTTTTAATTATTACCAAAGGATAAACTATAATTTTCCGTAAGAAAATACTTAAAAATGTTTAAAAATCCTTAAACTTTTACATGTTTGAAATCTCCTTTTTGTTTTCAAGATATTTCTATATAAACTCCTAAAAGCAGGCTATAATATTACAACATTTAACTACTGCTAATGTCATGGTTTCATAAATAAATTTTATTGTATAATTTCAATCGCAATATTGTTTCTAAATTCATCTTGTAATTCACAAACTTTTTGTTGAAAAATTTTCAAATGTTCCTCAAAATATGTTATACAATTTAACATGTTTACTTCAACTCCTGATAGTATGCATTAAATCATTATTTTTAGTTTCTTATGTTATTGTTAAAGTCATAACACTTAAAAAGTTCTTTGCTCTTTAACCAAAGAAATTTACTTTCATTGTTTTCGCTGAAAAAAAAAAAACATTTAAATAAAATTTTTGCAAATAATGTTAAAATCCCAAATGTTTTTTTTTTTTGTAATAAGTTTTGTGTTTATGAAAATGTATTTTTAAGCGCACATTTGTGGTTTTTCACACACAAATTCACAAATATAAAACCAGAAGTTATGGAAATTTTAACTCTTATAACGAGACGTTTATAAATATTAACATCATTTTTCTTTTTTTTTAAGCAAAAACAAAAGAGATCTGGCAAATTTACATATTTAACAAAAAAATATATATAAAAGATATTTATAAGGATAACATAGTAATTTAGAATTTCTTTAAGAATTTTAAATATATTGAGCGATAATATTATAATTTTAATTTATGTTTATTGTTATATGATTTCGGAAAAATAAGCTAAATTGGAATTTATATGCTGGTTAAAAAAAAACAATGTTAAAATTTTTAAATATTTTAAGCCATTGACCCAAAATTTTGGGGTCTAGACAAAAAAATAATAATTTAAATTTTTTGTAAGGTAATAGCAAAAACAAATGGTTTGCAATAAATTTCCTTGTAATACAGATATCCTTAAAATTCAAATTTTATTTTTCAAAATTTTTGTTATTTTAAAATATGCTCATCACACTTTTCAAGCTATTTTATTGTATCGTATTGTATTGTATTTAACATGTCATCACGTACTCAAGTGTAGCTGAAATACAATTTCAATTTAATGAAATCATATAAATTTTACCTGTTTAACAAGATGCAATATATTTTGTATTGCAGGGAATAAAAACAATAATGTTAAAAGAAAACGTAGTAACAATAAAGTGTAGTGAACTCCCAAAAGGTATGCTACAATATTAATATAATTTATAAAGCCATTAAGTATGCAACAGAAAAATGTTTAATATTATATTTAAATATTGTAAAATGAATGAGAAATTACAAGAAAATATTAAATTTCATTGATATAAATTAAACTTTTCTTTTCTCAAATTAGCATTATTGTTAAAGTGGTTTAAATTAAATTTTTATATATACCCCTGAAGTATGCTTTACTATTTCTTTGAATTTAACTAATATTATTTAAACTTGTAAGTATTTAAATGAGAATTTTCTTCTACTTTTAAGCCACTCGACACAACCTTAAGCTACTTAAATGTTTTTTTTTTTGTGTTAACTTTGAGCCAGCTACATCCATTACTCCTGGTTTAAGTTGCAATTTTATTTTAACAACATTTTTCATCTATGTACATCTGCAGCTGTACAACAACAAACAAATGAAACATGAAATTGAATGTGGAAAAAAAGAACAAACAATATAAAATCTTGATTCTTTTGCACAATTGTGACACGCATTTAAATTAAGTGCAAATGACAAGAGATTTGTTTTCACAGCTAGCGGGGGCCAACATGATTTTACATACTCTCTATTGTTAGACTAGATGATAAGATAATAAGTAGAATAATACTAATGTTAAGACAAGAACAATGCCATTATTTAAGTATTTGCTTATAGCTTTATAGAATTTATTCAGTTAACATTTAACTCTTTTTTTTTTGTTTTTGTTAATTATAAAGCAAGTAAACAGTAGTTGAAAATACAGATGAGTAAATATTTTAAGTTAAGATCAATGAGTGCAAAAATTTTACGAGAAAATACTCAAATCCTTGAGTCATTAAAGCTTAAACATTTTCTGTAATTTATCTTTAGGAGAACTTAAATGTAGATTATTTTACGAACACACTATATTTGGCTCAGTTAAAATATTCTCCTCTTAGCTTTGATGTTTTTGGATATTAAAAAAAAAATATTTTAAAAAGGCGCTTTAAATTATTTACTCATAATAAACTTTTTATAAATTCACTTTGCCTCATAAACAAGCAAATCCAACAAATTAAACAAAAACAAGGGTATACTGTTGTATTCACCATAATAATGTTGTTGCCAATATATTTTCCTAGAAATTACACTGTCATTGTGAAAACACCATATCTAGTCGAAAGGGATTGAATACAGCTGTAACAGTTACCATTCATTACTTTACAGTGCAGCCAGTAGGAGGCAAACAGAAAAAAGTGCAAGTTGTTGTTTAAAATAAATGAAAATTTCTTTAGATGGTCCTGTGTCGCTTCTATGTTGGTAATATGCCAACAGCAATAATTCTATAATAATGCTGTTGTTACTTAAAAAATGCCATTGACAACAACAACAAAAGCAGCAATAACAAGCAGACATTAAAGTAGTAGCAGATGGTTTAATAAAAGAAAAAAAATGTTTGTAATTCTATGATTGGAATAATGTTTCTTTTAATAAATAAATTTAAAAAATGAAGAAATTATATTGTTTTAAATGGAAAAGAAAAAAAGAAAAAAAGGACTCGTCCAAAATCTCAACAAATATTTACATATAGATCTTTCTCTGAATCGATCTAACAACTAAAGCCATTCGCAGTATAAGGTGCATATCTATGTTATATACATATGTTATGTTGTAACAAAAGAGCCTACAGGAGGCGAAAGAAATTGTCAAAAAAAATATCTAATTTTGGAATTATAAGGAATAACTTGCAAAATGTTTATATGTTGCATCAATATATCAACCCATTAAATAATTAACTTAACTAGTTTATCAAATCATCATATAAACTTGAGTGTAAATTTCTTTTAAATTAAAGTAGGAACAGATCAGTTATATACATTTGGCCCGTCCATATTTTTGTTCAAAGTCATTCACCATATGATAGATTTTTTCTTTGATATAGAAAATCAGTACACAGGCAAATAAGTTAAAAAAAACTGATTGTAAATTGTTTTATATTTGTCAAAGATTTTGTCTTTTTAGTAAAATTTTGCATAAATCATATATTAAATTGATTTAAATTTCAGTTTAATTAAATGTAAGTAAACAAATTGATGTTAATATTTTAAAATATAAAGTAATTTATAACGCCTTCATGCTTTTTTTTTCTCATTTAAAAATTGATTTATTTTTCTATTAATAATAAAATTTTAGACTTGTTAAGCAATTTTTTTTTTTCAAACAAACACACACCTTTCTTTTTACAACACACGTTTTTTTTTTTAATAATAAAACTTTTTCTTTATTATCTATAAAAATTTTCATTGATTTACATTATAATATATAACGTTATTGCTATTTGTTAACAACACCCACTTATCTTTTTTTTATTTCTTAACATATAGAGAAAAATGAAAAATAGTTAAAAAAAAGAAAATCAAATTTATTCCTTAAAAAGTCATATTGAATTTTTAATAAAAATTATAAAGCAGGCAGGCATTAGCACTACGTTTCCTTCCTTCCCTATTATTGTGTTTTAGGCTTAAAATTTAATTTGCTTTTTAATAAAGTGAAAGTATATAATTGGGTAGTTATAAAGTTTTGTGGCAATTTAACCATATATGAATTTAAGTTGTTATTTATTTTTTCCTCTTTTAATAATGTTGCAAGTTATGTGGTGGTAGTGACAATTTGCTTATTAAATTAAGCTTTCTAAAATACCTAAATAAAAACGCCTACAAGTTTTTATTTTTATTATTTTTTAACGAGCTTTAAGCATAAACTATAAATTTAAACTAAATGTCTTAACAATTGAGTAATTATACCTTGATATATAGTGAGAGAGTGCATATAAGTTTGTCAGTCCATTTGTAATTTCTATATAGTAGATAGTTTCACTAAAAATTTTATTGATTTTTGGAAGATTTTACCGGATTCGACCATTAGCAAACGAGCAAAAGAAAAGGATATTTTTGAAGGATTTTTTCGTTTTAACCGACTTAAGTGATGGTTATATAAGTCACAGCATAGCCGAAAATTTAACATAAATTTAAATCCAAATAATACAAAAGAAAATCAAGTAAGAAGATTTTCTTTTATATTATTTAAAAAAAGAAAATTTTTGGATTTAAATTTATATAAAATTTTCCATAAAATTTCATTGCCATTTCTTCATTTAATCAATTCGAACTTATTTAGCTTATGTTTTTTGTAAAATAAATCTTGAAATCATCGTCATTTCCTTAAGTCATAAATAAGTTAATTTTTGTTTTTTTCTTTTTTTGTTTAATACAAATACAATACAAACACTTAAAATAGTTGGCTATAAATGTCAGTCAGTAAAGGAGAAAAATTTATTAAAATCATGGCAAAAAAAAATATATTATAGTATAGTTAATAGAAATAACATTACAACCCACTTAATATAAAATATTTGGTAAATGTATTATAAAGTTTAACTTTGAAAATCCAACTACCATAAGTTATTGAAAAGGCAGAGAGAGAGAGAGAGAGAGAGGGGGCGAAAAAACTCACACACACCCTTTTTTCCTTACACATTTGTTTCAAACATTTGTGCATTCATTGCTTTTATATAAGTAAGTCTTTTAATTGAAAATGTATACATTTCTTTAGTTAAGAGTTTAGTATTTCTATGATGGCATATAAAAGACAATCGTCATAAACACATTAAATTAAATTGCTTTTCAATTTTCTAATACCCAGCCAGTGATTGTTGTTGTAGTTAACTATATATAACACGCTTTTCATATTGTTCATGTGTCGAAATTGAAAATTTATTTCTTCTTTTGTTTTGTATCTTCAAATACCAAAATAAAATATCGTGTATTGTTATTTTGAATTTGTTGATACATATTTAATGCACAATAATCCATTAAAAATTGTCTGCTACTATATTTGTATGATTTGATTTTTTCGCTACTTTTGCTTTTATTTATTTATTTTTTGGAAGGGAGTTTTTGTATTCAAAATATTTGACAGACATAGAATGTTTGGACGGACGAAAAAAAAAGATGTTATAAATTATTTATAAAGTGTTGTTTTTATAACCAGACACAAAGCTGGGTAGTAACATTAGTTATATAGCTGGGTATATAAAATAAATGCATTTTAAATAAAATGTAGTTAATACTAATGAACTTGTTATTAATTTGATGGATTTTTAATTAAAATAATACTAAATCAAATAAATATTAAATTAAATTAATAAAACGTTTAGAATTTAAAATTTACGGGGAGTTACAAAAATTTTTTAAACTTTTTGGAAAGAAAGAAATTTGAATTTCAAATATGAAAAATAAGCTTAATGTTAAAGGAAAAAAATCTTAATATTTAAAGCATACTTTAGGGCATTTTAAACATATTTAAAATAAAGCATACTTAGAAAAACTTAACTTAATTGAATAATAAATAACATAATACATGATTTATATCAAAATCTATTCCTATACAAACGTTTAACTATTTCGTTTGTATACTTTAAGGGATTATAAAAAAAAATATTCAAAATATAGCCTACTTTAAGGAGTGAAAACCTGCATCTGTTGAAATCCCAAAAAATAAGTAATATATCAATTCATATTTAAATTTATTAAAAAAAGAAACATAAAAATATAAATTTTTATTTGCTACTGTATAACAAATAAATAGTTGAATTTTGCAAATACAACTTTTATTACCAAATTAACTCTAAACCATTTGAGGATTATTTTAAGTGGAAAAATTTACCCTTAGTGTGTTATAGTAACAATTACTTGGTTACAAGTACTTTTAGTTCTATTACTCTTATTATTTTCACTACCCAAAAATGTCGTTTTATGTACAAAGATTTGGTGTTTTTTTCTCTTTTTGTTACTTTTCTAGTTACTTGGTTTGTTGTAAAAGATTTTCTTTATATTTGTTTTAGTAATATCTCGGGGATTAAAATCAAATCAAAATGGATAAACTAAAAACAAATAATTTTTATGTGTAAAAATGTTTTGCTAAAGAAAATAACTTGTAGTTTTTTTGGTTTTTATAAACATGAAATATAATTATAATAAAAATTTAAGAGTTTGTTTTCTAGGAAAAACAAAATATGATATAAAAAAATTACAGCATATTTTAAGGCAATATGAAAAAATCTCGAAGTAAAGTATACTTTTAGGATTAATACAAAATGTAATATGATTTAAAGCAAATTTTATATTTGATTTATTTTACAAAATAATAGCATACTTTTAGTAGTTTGTACTAGTAATTTAAGACAATATTTGTTTATAGTTTTAATTATATTTAAATCTCTGTGTTATTTAAATAAAGTAATAATTTAACTTTTATTTGCTTTCAATTCTAGATCTTGTTTGTTTGTTTAACATTTTAGGTTTATTAAATTTTTAAACAAAATTTTGTATTGGCCATCCTTGAGTTTGTTATTTTCTTTTCATTTTATATTACTCGTGTTTGAGTGGTTTAATTAACATTAAGATTTTGTAAAAGGATTTTCTTATTTTCATTTATTTTTGCTGTTTCTTCTTTTTCCATTTTCATAATGAATGACTGGGCTGTTAGACTGTCTGAAAAAGTACTCTAAATAAGTTCTTTACAAATTTACTAGAAAGCAGCACTCAAAATAAATGTAATGAAATTAATTTATGAATTTCACAAAATATATAACCTTAACATTAATTAAAAGAGCAAATAATTTATATTTAAACCTTAAAGTATGCAATAAAATTTAAATTGCCAAGCTTAAGGCTATCCAAACGAAGATGTTCATTTTTGGCTTTTAATAACAATTTTACTGTTTTAATTAGTTTACTATAAATAAACATTTTATTTATTTAAAAGTAAATTTCTTTGTGGTAAAAAATTTTTCAAGTTTAAAGTTCACTGTTCTTTATGTTGTGATTTATAACCACAAAAATATTATCTTTATTATTTAATTTTTTTTTTGTAATAATGACTTTTTAATATTATCAACTAAATCATATTTATTTTATATAAAAAAATATGCTTTGTTTTCTAGTATTTTCTTATTTAGACTACAATCCTAAAAGTATGCTTCAAATCTTAGTTCATTTTTTCATTTTCTTTTATTTAATTTTAAACGATTTATTTTTTTGCTTTTTTTCTGAAAAGGTCATGTCAACAAAATTTAAGGACCTTTATAGGAAAAAATAAAAAAATCTCAAAGAAAATAAATGATTTTAAGCAAATGTTTGTTAAGAGCAGAAAAAAAATCAACCATTAAGTCTAACATTTGTAAAAGCAATTTGTTTATATACTAAAAAGAAATGAAAAAATGCAAAGCAAAAAAATAATTTTTAATGCATTTTCTATCAAAAGATTTGTTTAGATATTTAAATAATGTTTTGAAAAGCAAAAAAGGACATTTACCAGACAATATCATATTTTTTTTTCTATCCATTTAACAAAATGTCATTACAAATCGTATATAAATATTATTTGATATGTTGTTAAGAGGAAACAAGGGACATTTTAATAAAATATTTTAAATATTTGAAGTACAAAAAAATATATATTATTAGTTTGAAGCTTTTCTTTCATTTTATTAAAGTTAACATTTTCTGTCATTTGTGCTTAAAAGTTCATAAAATATTTTGTAAAAGTCATATGTCAAAGTTTGATGAACTTGTTTACTTGAGTTCTTAACAAAAATTCTTAGAATAATTAGGAATTAAAGGAGGAGTTTGAGTTTATCTTTTATTAAATAAAAATAGTTTTCAAATGAAAAAAATAACAATAAACTATTATAGTTAATTATGTTTTAAAATGTATATTCTAAATTTTAAGGATTATAAAAGCTGCCATCAAAAATACAGGTGTGTTAAATAGAATTTAATCAATAAAAAAAAAAACATGTCATACTTTTAGGGTTATTAAACTTGATTGAAAAGCTATTGAACTTAGAATTTTAGTATATATTTTTGTTTAATGTTGATTTTGCAAATGTTATAATATAGAATTGTTTAAAAAAATAACTTAAAAATTTTATAGGCAAAGATTTTACAAAATATATGTAGCTCCCTAAAGTATACAATACAATTTTTAATACTAATCAATACAATTAAAGAGTTATAGCTTGGGTATTTAATTTACAAAGGATTTTTTAGCAAATCCTAAGGAATAAAAGAGAATCTACTTCAAAATCTTATAAATACATCATTTCTTAACTGTAAACATTTGAATATCTTTAAAGAACTTGCGCAAAGAAATAAAGTCTAAATAGTAAACGAGATATCTTTTTTCGCACGGAGAAAAGAAAATTTGCTTTTTGCCTTACGAAAGGTATGAATTAAAGTTGGCGAGTTTTATTTTAGTGAATAGAAAACAATGACTTGTTTTCTATTCACTAAAATAAAACTTTTGTTTTTGAAAGAAATTAACTCTCTTCTGTGCGAAAAATATTCTAGCTAACAATTTAACGTTTACTCGCTTATGATAATACATAGCGGAAAGTAGGTTTTTTGCAGTGACTTTATAAATTCCACAAAATCTGCAATGTTTTGCCAGAGGCACTACTGTTTCCGGGATGTTACGATAACCTCAATATCTTTTAAAACAAATGAGTTATTAATGGATAATGAAAGACTTAAATGTTTATCAGAAATCAAACTTTATATAAAACCAATGATATGAAATGTTAATAATCCATTAGTATTGCATACTTTTTGGCTTTTATGTTAATAAACAAATATTGCCAACTTTTGTGTTTTTCTTTATATTTGTTATTATATTCATATTTTTTAATTTAACAAAATTTCTTTAAAAATACACTTATTTCATATGCTAATTACCATAAACTATATTTAAACTTCCTCTATTTAAAAACTTCAAAAGTTTTCCCTTTTCTTTCTTTTTTTATAATGTGCCATCGAAAAAAAGTAATAGAAAACTTAACGAAAACTTTGTTCATATGTAAAAATATCATTAAAAGATTTCTACTACACCTGCTGGCATTTTGACTATATTTTGCACATACTTAAAAACACTAGCTGTAGCAATTAGTGGTTTCATAGCACTAATATTTGAAATTAAATATATAAAAAAGGTAGACGAGACATTTTAACTATAATACCTTTTATGATCATATATTACTAAAGATTATTAGCTACGAGTGTGTTGTAATGAGCTAAAGAAAGGTAAGGAGGAAGTAAACTAAAAACTATTTAAGTTCAAAAACATTAAGTTTATTAGAAACAAAGAAAGTTATTTAGTAATCAAAAGAAAAGTGGGTGTTTTTTTTACATTTATTAAGAAATTCTAAGAATTTTTGTTTATTTTTTTGTAATAGTAAGTTTTCAAAACAATGTGTTAGATTTAAAAGAAATGGAGGTTTTTTTTTTTGTTATTTTTATGTAAATATATTTGCATTTTTTTATACTTTTTAATTTGGTGTTTATTTTTGACATTTTCATTATGTCTGTCATATATTTTATCTACATGTTTATATCTTAATTTGTTTTTTCTTGCCAAGCAATAATAGTAGCAGCAGCAGTAGTAGTTGTAAAATTATAATGTTTATTAGTATTGTAAGAACACAGGTTTTACATTTGAATAACAAAAGATAATGAAATAAGAAAACAAAAAGATTTAAATATAAATAGTACCTTAAAGTATACTATACTTTATAAAAGAATGTTTAAAGACTATGAAGACAGTTTTAAAGCTGGTTTTTAGTAACTAAATAAAAATTAAAATCATTTTGATTTAAAAAGTTTCAAACCAGCAAACTTTTGAGACATTTTATTAAATTGCCTGGAAATATGCTAAGAAACTTTAAAATTTTAAATTAATCTAAATATTGCATTTAAAAACTAAATAATTTTCTTTTTAAGGATAAAACGACCTTTAAGTAGTATGCTTTTTTGACATTTTCAAAAATCGGTGAAGTTTATAGTCACCATTGAATTCAATGTTATCTTTACAAATCTCAGCTGTTAGATTAATTTGATATTTGTATTTATTAAAGCATATAAAAATCTATAAACTGTAGAAAAAACAAAAAATAAATTGAGTAATTATAATTTTAACTTATTTCAGTATACGCGCCTAAAAAAATGCTAATAATATTTTATATATTTCTCATAATAATTATTAAACTATAAAATTAATATATTAAATTTTGGATTATATTAAATAAAGCTTAAAAATTATAAAAAAAACAAAGTTTATAAAGATTAAATTCTTTAACATTTGCGTTAACACTAATTTCCCAAATTCTTAACATTATAATTTTAAGGGATTTTCCAGACAACATTAAAGTTAATACACATGTTTTCAGTTTCAAACCCATAAACATAAATACATTTCTACATAAAATTTCAAAATCCCTAAAATAAAACCTACCCATGTAGTAACAACTTAAAAACTTAAGTTGTTAAAGTATTAAATATCCTTGGAAAATTAAAATAAAATTAAGTAAAATATGAAAACGACCACAAAAACTTAAAGATTATTTATTTTTAAACTTAAGGGAGAAAAAATGAAAAACGACATTTTCACCAAGAAAATTAAAACTTTTACTTTCTTAATATATACTTTTCTTTTTGGAATAATTTAAAAAAAAATAACAGACAGTTTACACACCCTAACAACCCATACAAGGAACAAGGACTTAATATAACACTTAAGGCAAAAAAACCAACTACAAACATTTTAATGTTCTTATGCTAAGTATTATACTGCAATAACAACAACAATTATATTCACACCAGCCAACAACAATAACTTTATGGTCATTGCCATTAAAAATGATGGTAGTAAACTGTTGCCAAAATTGTGTTCTAACTAAAGGAAAGTTATTGAAACACTTTACCAACTACTTGTTATACGTTAGAGTAGAAAGCTGAAAAAAATATAAGCACGAATTTCAAAGTGTGTAAAATGCAATGTCCTTTCACAGATTTACTTCAACAGCTTTACATTTATACATTATTTTATAAAAGTTTTCCTTTTTTGTTCTATACAATATTTGAAAGTATTAGTCTGCGTGCTTTAGTTAAATACTATAAGCTTAACACTCATACATATACATAAACATAGTAAAGGATCTAGTCATACCGTTAGACACACAAAGATATCACACCTCATTTTTAAATAAGTAACAGCCAGTCATCGCCACTAGAGTATAAGATATACTGTAGCCAATAACTGTTTGTGTCTGTACGTTGGTCTGTCTTTTGTGCTGAATCTGAGACCATTATGTTTTTCTTTTTAAATCCAAATGGATGTGAGTGTGTGTTGGAATTCTATTTCAGGTTTCTGTTTTTAGCGCTTAATGTTTATTTTAATGTCTTGTAGTTTTTATGTTAAATGATTAATTTTGTAGATTGTTGTTGACTTATTTGCTAGAGAACTAGACAATTTTTAAAATTTGTACTTTTTTTAACGGTAAAAAGCACTAATTATTATATAGATGTTGTTTTAGTTAAATGCCAGTTATAACAAGACTGGAGGATAAATTTAAATAGAGCAGTGAAAAAAAAGACAACATCATTAAGTGTTGAAATTAGTAAAACAATTTAGACAATTTATACACAAAGCGATGCAGTGTTAAATGAATTATCTTATAACTATGCATTACAATTTTCAGCTAGCACAATCCCTAAAGTATGCAACGGAAATTAAATTAAGAAATTTATAGAATTTAAAAAAGCTATTATTTTCCAAATCAAAAGCTCATTGTATTAAATACTTTGCACAAACAAAAAAACAACATATATTTCAATTTATTTACCTTTACAACTCAATGTAATTCAATAAAATTCAATTTTAATTATCCAATAGTCCTCTATAACACTCTCGCAAAATTCTGCGCTTACAAAATATGCTAACTAACAATAATAGTATTATTGACATTATGAACAACCAATATATGATGTGGTTAAACGAAAAAGTGTCCTTGTTAGCTGTCATCTACTTCAAAACACCGCCCGCCCATTAAGTTAAGAACAAATTTTCATTGTCAAATTGGCTTAAAGTCTTTGGGGTATGTTTTAATTTAAATACATTGTCAAACATTATGCGGCAACTAAAATCCACTATATGTAGAAATATTTTTGCAGCTCAAAACATATAATAATGACAATAAAATAAATGATGATGATCATGAGTGCGCGCTGCAGTTAAAATTAGTTGAAAAATAACGCATGAAACGTGATATACATTTACATATAATGCAACACACTACACACCATTTGGGGATTTCATTCAAAAATTTTCAGTTCTTTTTTTAATAATGTTTAATAATTAAAATTGCCAGGAGGAGTATAAAGTTAATGTTTTAGAGGAAAAATAAAACAAAGGAAAGTTGTTTCATTTTAGTACACAAAAAAAAGAGGTTAACGTTTTGTGTAAGAAAAATATAAAAGCAATGACTTTTAAACAATAAATGCGAACAATAATAAAAAAAAAAACTTTTTTTTGGTCATATTGTTAAAAAAGGGATAAAATTATGACCGCAAAGTATATATCGTAAATATATTAGAAAATTTATTTTACAGCATATTTACAGGAAACAAAATTTATGAAAAATATTGCATATCTCTAAGTATAAAATAATGAATTCAACACTTCTATTCTTATACATATATAAAATTTGAACAAATTTAACTTTTTCAAAAATATTAATCAAATTAAACTGAAACTTAAAAAAAAATTTCTATTTATAGAAAATTTTTACAAAATTT
>JACGTJ010003422.1:0-11884 GCA_014858695.1 Chrysomya rufifacies | reverse complement strand
TTATTTATTTATTTATTTATTTATTTATTTTTTTGGTAAATTCTGTGAAACTTTGATTTTAACTAACGATATATTTATTATAATCTAATCAATTTTCTCACTTAATATAAATTAACTAACAACAAGCGGAAAATATATAATAATATTTTTGCAGTTAATCATTTTCATTTAAATGTTGTGTGTGTTTTTTTTTTTATTTTTGTCAAAACATATCTTTAAAAAAATATGAATTATAATGATCACAAATTAATGACAAAATATAAATACAAGTAAATGAAATTAAATATGATAAAATGCTATAAATTAAAATTTTATTAGCTGATATAAACTGACGGAGATTCTTTATTTTTTTAATAAACATTTTATCGATAACGTTTTATTTTATTTGGTCAATATTTTGGTCATTACTATCATAAATTTGTGTGAAATGAAAAGGAAATATTTTATTTAAATACGTCATCAGAGAATTTCATGTGACTAATTAGGCAATAATTACTTGGTATTTGCTGAAAACGTATATTGATATTAATTTGCATTGATTTAACATAAATAACCTTAATTGGTATTTGCTTTAAAGAAATATAATCTTGAAATTAATCTTAATTTAAATGTAAATTTTTAGCATCATAGGGGGTATATTATGTTTTTTATGCCTTGGGTAACATGCCTGAATATATGTTTAAGATCTCAACATTTATATATAGGTGAAATAGATATATCCAACTAAAGGATATATGGTCAGCATTTTGCTATTGAAAATGGACATAGAGTTCTAGTTCAGTTCTAGTTTAAATATAGTTTAATTCTATTGTAGTTCTAATTCTATTGTAGTTCTAATTCAGTGATTCTAAAGTTCAAGTTCAGTTCTTGTTTAGCTCTAGTTCAATTGTAGTTCTACTTCATTTCTCATCATCATGTTATTTAATTAAAAAGTTAAGTCTGTTTCAAAACATAATATTGATAACGATCTAACGAAATCGTTTGGATAAAACCTTTGAGAGTTCAAAAATAGATGAAAAATTTTCAATGGATCATTCCTGCCAAAATTTTAATCTTATTAAATACTTTAGAATTTTTGTTTCAAAAATATTTTAAAGATATACCCTATTAAAATAAGTTATTAATATTAAAATACATTTTTAAATTCAAATTTAACATTTTTAAGTAAAAACTTTAATTTATTTGCCTTTAAAGTGTAATTCAAGTGATTATCTTTGAGATCAACGCTTGAAATATATAAAATTTTAAAACATTTTCGGAATTAATATTAATTGTTTAATCTATATATAAAACAATTTTGATGTGGTCAATAAATTTTGAAAATTTAAATATATTTTTTTTTTTTTTTATTTTGAGGGCTTTTAACTCCAAAAACAAAAAAATATTTATAACTTTAAAATTAATGTTTATTTTTGTTTAAATTTCTTTAAGCAAATGAAATATTGTTTCACAGAAATGTAAGTACATACATATATGATTTCAAACAGAAATTCTTTATTTTTCTTATAAATTTCTCAAACCAAACAAGTTTTTGTTATTTATTTGAAAAAAATTTCACAATAATTTAAATTTATAATACATATGTAATTTAAATTAAAAAAAAAAAAATTAAAAAAAAAAAAAAAAAAAAAACTTTATTTTACTTTTAAAACAATACTCGATTTGAAACAAAACTTTTTTATTAAAACAAAAGAAACAACTAAAATAAACATTTTATAACAAATAAATAAATTTAAAACCAAAATCAAAATCAAACAGCAATAAAAAAACCAAATAAAGTAAAATAAAACAAAAAACTAAATTGTCGTCGTTGTCGTTTAGATTAAATTTCAATGTTTCACACAGATTTATGATCACTTTTCATGTTCAAAGAGAGAGAGAGAGAGAGAGAGAAAGAATAAAGAATTGGAATTTCTTTTGTGTTATTATTGTTGTAGGTTTTGAAAAAAAAAACAAACGTAAAGCTGTTTCTTATCTTAAGCTGATAATCTTTTCTTTATAATATTTAACATAAAAATAAAAGTGTTTGAATAAATATACATATTTAAAAAAATGTCTTTGAGAAAAAGTTAATAGCAAAAAATTATACTTGGGCTATTCGAAAAATAGAGGTGTTAATTTGTTTTTTTATTGATAAAAAATTCAAATTTATTTTCATGAGTAGAGTATTCTCTCCCTATATCACATAACACAGTATTTTAATATTCCTAGTCTTTGAAAGAACATTTGCTGCGTTCCTCCAATTGCATGACTGTCTGTTTAAAGCAGAGAGTAAATTCCGGTATACGATATTCAAATTTCCTAAATTTATAGTTAAAATCAGGAAAATAATTATGATTTCAGGAAAATCCCCAAACACAATAAACAGTTGCTAACTTACATTAGGTCCTTCGAACAAATTGACAAGTTATATGTTTAATGTACCGATATTAGGGTTTGTCTAATTGGGCTCATATTTACGCACTGTCTAATGTTGATGAATTGCCCCGAAAATATTACACTAAAACGGTGTTCAAAAAATGACATTAAGACCTTAACAATAAAGAAAAATGCTGATGAAGCGTGTAGTTGCTTGAAAACATGTCTGTTGTAGTCTAGTCTAGCAAGATAAGTAGTTTTACCGAACATAAAAACGATTATGGATAATTGCTCATATATGGGATATTCTTAATTTTAAAGAACTTTATGTCCCAATTATGAAACGAGAACACCAACTTGATACAAATAATAACCACTTCCCTATATCAATCATAATTACCGAAAACATTTCCAATTGAAACACCCTTTCAACAATTCAAATATACAGTGGGGCTGAATATAAAAAAACGTCTTGTTATATTTAACACAGTTTCAGATCTTTGACTTTGGCAGAGAAAACACTCAACCCGTAGCAAAAGAAGACAATAGAATAAAATTTTCTTAAACAACATATGGAAATTTTGGGAAGATATTTTGAATTTCTTTCTATTAGTGCTTAAAAATTTTAATTACTTTTGCTCTTACTTTCATTTTATTTAACTGAGATATAAACAAATTTAAGGGAATTTAAGGGAAGATATTTTGAATTTCTTTCTATTAGTGCTTAAAAATTTTAATTACTTTTGCTCTTACTTTCATTTCATTTAACTGAGATATAAACAAATTTAAGGTTTTTAATGTAAAAATCAAATTTTGTGAAAAAATGTTCATATTAATCGAGATATAAGGAATTTAATACGTTTTATATAAAATTTAATTTTGTATTGAGTTATTACTGAACTATTTTTCCCTTTCACTTCATTTAACCAAGATATAAGCAAATTTAAAGTTTTCATATAAAAAAGCAATATTTTGGATGGAAATTTCATTGAACACAGATTTTAGTCCATATAAACAAGTAACCAAGATAACGAAGAAAAATTAAGAATTTTTATATAAAAATCGAATTTGGAAAGGAAATTTCATTAATCACAGATTTAAGCAAATGTAATTTCAATGTAGAAATGTTTTTGATAATTTTACTTTAAACGAGATATAAGCTTTTTATATTCTTTCATTTTAGTGACTACAGATTTTAACTTTCTTATTTTTTTAAATTATTACTAAATAAATTAATCTCAATAAATGAAACTTTTTTCTCATATTCAAGAGAAATGAAAATTTCAAAAAGTTTTTCACTTTCGCTCCACTGTGCGTTGTAATGAATTCTTAATTTGTATATGTACTTTTATTTATTAATTTAATTGAATAATAAAAATAATAATAAAAATGTTAAACTTTGTACTGGTTTTGAGTAAATAAAAGGAACTAATATTTAAATAAACACATAACTGACATTTTAATAACCTAAATTGCACAAATTAATTTAATAGAGTGAATTGTGAGTTAATTATGATCATGTTTGTTTTTTATTTTTGCATTACTAATTAAAAATGAAACTGGTCTACTTCTATTTAGATAACCATTTAAAATGAATGCTGGGTTTTTTCTTTTCTAATTTATTAAATCAATGATTATTCTTTGTTCATCTGTGTAATATTTTAAATAAATTAAGAAAAAAATGTTGTATTAATAAATTTTACAACTAGACTTTAGAACTGTAAAAAAAATGTTTATCATCTATTTTTTTTTTATTAATATTTCAAATTACAAATTGTTATTATTTATCAATCGGCATTTAAAGCTCTCCAATAAATCAATTATAATTTAAGTATGTCGCTGATTAGCGCTCATAAATACTTCTAGACTAACTGTCATTAGGTTTTTTCTAACTAACTTAAAAATGCTGTAAATATTAGATTTTTTCTAAATTCTTTTCATATCATAAGTTATATTACCCCCGCTGTTAACAGATTTTTTTTTTTCTTTTTTTTTTGGGCCAGTTATGATTTTATTAAGTTGGTAAATTTTTATTGTTGTTTTTATTTAGAGTTTTTGATTTCATATTTTAGACGCCAGTAATTTAGTTAGTGTCACTTTTATTCATTTGTTTTTGTTTTTAGTATATATATTTTTTTTCAATATTTTTTCTATAAATTTTATATGATATGATCATTAATGTTTTATTGTTGTTTGTGGAAATTTATTTATTTTTTTGTTTTTTTTTTGTTTTGTTTATTTATAATCGTGTGTTTAACAGCACGTTTCAGGTGGGGGGATTTATAGTTTGACATTTATTTTGACATCTTAATTTGTGATCGTATTGTTATTACTTGTATTTAATTAAAATTGTGTAAATCTTAATTTGATTTTGTTGAAAAGTTAAATTTAGCAGTGATTTCATTTGTTTTACTTAACTTAAATCCCATTCAATTTAATTTCTTATGTGATTTTAGGAATCTCGCAATTTTTTTCAGATTTATAAATCTTAAAGCTTAATTTAAAAGTACTTATATTATATACCAAAATAGTAGTCTTAATATAATATTTTGATTTGTTTGTAATGTTAAAAAGATGAATTTAGAAAATACTAAACATTTTCACTTTTAGCGCAGAATTAGATCTCAAAATTAAATAGAAATTCCAAAATAACCGATGATGTTAACTTTCATATTTACATTTTCCATTGTTTTTTATAAGAAAAATATTCAAATTCATTTTTATATTATCATACGCCCACTATCATGTTAAGAAAGTTTATTGTGTTTTCAATGAATTCCCTACAATTCGAAGAAGTTTTAACTTTGTCCAAACTCTACATAGACTTGTTAACAATCTTCTATATATCTCAAGATTGGTTATACTAGTGCCCGATTCTTCAATGCGTCTTCCGTTTAGAATCTTTATGGATGTTATTTTTTTAAGTAATTTTTTTTTTTTAAATCAACAAGGTATTCTGGTCAGAATCTTTAAAGAAATTTAATAGCAACACAGTTTGTGAATTTTTACAAGATCGGTTTGATATGCGCCCAATTCACGTATATTCCTTCAGTATCCATTCTAAAAACGTCAACGAATTCTTTTCCTGTTTTGCTCAACCTGAGAAACTAATTACGAGTTTAAATCCCTACAGAATTTAATAGAGTTAAAATATAATCTTAATGAAGAAATATTTTAACAGGACCGGTAACATTGACAATACAAATTACTCATTGTAAAGCCGAAAGACAATCTTGATGAGAAGCATATTCCCTATAAAGGAAATATCCTGTGTTTCATTTTCCTCAATTAGAATTATCTTTCTCTGCTAAGTCCAATATCAATTGTAGTTAATATGGATTAGATAACAGATGTCACTTGCTGGAGGCTGTACAATGTGTAAAATAAGACATTTTCTTAAGAGAGATGAATATCCGAATTATATCTGAGAGTCAGTTACTTTTCAATCTATTACGAAAGCTTCTCTACGAATTATATTTTAATTAGAATCGATTTTATATTCTCTAATTTGCAATTAATTGATTTTCGAAATAGTCAATAACTTTAGTACAAAAATTAGTTTAAACAAAACCTTTACCGACGGCTTTTCACTTGACCAACAGCTGCACTAAACTTCAAATTCCATGTCGTACACTCACCTTGTAACAAACGATTTTCGGCATCCGTAAAACTCAAAACCCAAGCATCACCCTCCATGGCTGAGTTTTTACCCTGCAACGCAATACATTCCTTTGATAACATATCGAAACCTTCAGTCTTAACCTCTGCCACAATATTAGGATGTGGCCATGGTATACCGGGTATGGGCCAATGTGATGCAGAACGTGGCCATAAACCGGCACATTTAAAGGCAGGCGTAATTTGTACAATAATCCTTTCGCGAATACGCAACTTAACCTCTGTAGTGTCGGCTATCATTTTCACAATATCTCGATAAGCACATTTATCACAAGCTTGGGCAACTAAGGTTTGAAAACGAGAACGTATCTTACGTGCCGACAAGTAACCAGAAGCTGTTATAAATTCTACCCATAGAGACATGGAACGTTTACGACCATCACTCAATTTGAGCACCGCACAACCGGGTAGTGTACCATCATCGACAAAATTCAAAACTCCCATTTGATTTAGATAAATAATGATTTCGAATTCTGTTGGCGATATAACTTCTAAACCCTCAAAACGACCGTTGTAATCGTTAAGAGAGGATATGAAACGAGGTTCTTGGACCTCGACTTCTTTGAGCACATCTTGTACTATGCGGCATACTTCTAGGATTTGTTTGTGTATTTGAGCTTTGCGAGTCTGAACTCGATCAGCACAGTATTTATTCATTTGATAGACCATTTTGGATTGTGCCGCTATCATATCCGACGGCACTAACATGTTGCTGGTTGAAGTCGATAACAGATTATGTTTAACGATATAAAGCTTTGTCACAAAGCTTGGTTTTTTAATTAAAAAATTGTTGAGGTTTTAAACAGAAAAATATTTTATTTTAACAATTTTCTTTTTCAAATTTAAGGAACTTTTTTTTTAATAATTTGTTATTGCGTTTTATTTTGTGTTAAATTATAACTTTGGTTTTTTAATTATATAATTAATATTCACTTTATTTGTAATAATTTCTTAAATTTATTTTTGTGTATTGGAAAATTTTCGTTGATTTCTTCTTTTTTCGTTTAAGAAAATTTACCACAAAACTTCTTTTTCTTAACTTTCTTAACAAACACGCGACGTCACACACAATTACTCTCCACCACGTTCACGCGTCGTCAAGTTCTAAATGTTGACTGAGTTTCGTTTGGTTAACTCACCGCAAGAAAACGACTACGACAACGCCAACACCAGCGACGGCAACGTCTTCTCATTTGTTTTACTTTCAGCCACTTCGTCTTCTTCTTCCTGATTTAGTTGTTTTTGTAGTTTAACCACTCTACGCTATCACAACTCTGTATTGCAATTTCTTATTAGCTTTATTCTGTTTTACGAATATTGCCATCCTTATTACTCCTTTGTCTTCGGAGGTAGCCATATTGTTTTGTTGCTCTATTTATTTGTGTTAAGTGGAAAAGAGATGCTAGATTGTTTATGTTTTAGAGATTTGTTAAGAGTTTGTGTTTTTGTATTTACTTTAATGGCTGGTTTTATCTTTTGTATTTCTCTCTTGTATTGTGTCGTTTTATGAGTTTTCAAGGGGTTTTTCAATTGTTTTTTTATGTTGTTTTATGTGCGGTTTTATGGTTTTAAAGTAGCGCCGCCAGATAGCGATGGCGCTTATGGCTTTTTATGTTGATTTTTTGTCGCAAAATGTATTCATTAATACAAAGATGAATGCAAAATTGGATATTTAGTCAATGGATGTTACCAGATTTGGTGGAAACATTTGGGTTACCAAAGAAAATGTAGGACTTTATTTAATTAACCATATTTACTTAATCTGTTATATTAGCAATATTCTATTTTTCATATAAAATATGCCCAATTTACTGTTATTTATAGTCCCCGAGTGGTGCAAAACATAGTTTTCTACCATTTTTGCTCCAATGTAGGTGGATTAAAGTAAAAAAGCCAAGAATTTAAATCATTGCTGGGATTTCTGGAAAACTTCTTAGGTCATTTCCTGGCAATTTGATTTACAAAAGTGACAAATGTTTGTTGGGTCAAAAACCTGTAGATCGAATCAAAAGTTTCCGTACATGTTTCCAACATTGGAAGCTTCACAACTTTTTTTAATAAAAAAAAAATAACTGTTAATTTTGTAATATTTAAAATGTCTATAAATTCCAAAAAAAAATAATAAAATAAAACAAAGTAGTTTAACATTTCTTTCGGAGATTATCACGAGACCATTCATACTCTCTCCCTATCTAAAAAATATCAAAATCCTATCAACAGATTGAACAGGATTGCAGATCTTATTTCTTTTTAACTATTCGGGTCAATTTTTTAGCGGGCTCGTAAGCAAGCGACGCAAACTCAGCTTTGGAATAAAGAGAAATTCAATCTATCAAAGTTGATCCGAACTCAATTTGAGTTTTATAAATTGGTTAAATCCGTTCAATTTTTACGTTCGACTGTATTTGAGAAACATTATAAGAAATATTATATAAGTATTTTTTTCTTTTTTTTTTTTTTAATTTTAAAGTATCTTGAAGTGAAAGCCGAAGAATAAAGCCAATTCAAAGACTGATTTTCCCGTTTACTTTATTTCAACTCTTTTAAACTGTCAAGTGATGAATTAACTTTCTTTTCAAGTAATTAATTTAGTGGAAGATGGAGCATTTGAATAGTACTTTATTTGTTGTATAAAGTTTTAGGGCAAGGAAAAAATTTCGTGCGAAATCTTTTTGATTATCGGGAATTTAAATGTTATTCTTAAAATATTGTCAATAAACTATAGGTATACGTTTTAATATACAAAGTTCTTTTATAAATCTCATCAATCTTTATTAACAGCAAATAAACTGAATATATTCAGGATATAATTTTTATCATCTCCGAAATTTCAGGGTAACACAAGTTGATAATCAATTATATAAACTTTTTTTCAAAAAGATTGCGAGGAAAATCTTTTCTTAAATTTTTAATTTGCATTAACAATTAAGGATTCTTAATACCACACACTACCTTTTTTATCTTACATAAACTCGCTAATAATGTGGCATCTCTTTGTTCACCACTTTAACTCACCCATTAAGAAACCTCTAATAAATGTGTTTAAATAAATTACCGCAAAAAGTCTCCGCCTCTTTTTCTTTTTTGGACTGACATTAAACCCAGCACACTTCTACTAATTGTAAAAACAAACAAACAAATTTTCCTACACTATTACACAGTAAACAAACAAAACAAAAAAACTCACATAGATAATCACTAACACAAACATATTAATTTGAAAAATAAACACAATAAAATAAAACTTCTAACACTCTCTTAAAAGTACACAAGAAACGCACAAAAAAAATTAATGAAAGTGAAAACAAAATAAAACCCTAAAGAGCAGAAAACTACCACCAAAACGTCAAAAATGTTTAAAACAAATACAGTAGCGGAAAATAAACCATATAAATACATATGAGAAGGAAACGAGGGTGGTAACGGATCTGAGAGATCTCTATATGATAATGCAATGGCGTATAGAGCAAAGAAGGAAATAATATTTCTATATATAACATTCAATTTGAAGTCAGTTATAGTAAAATTAGGAAATTGAGCCTTTGGATTCATATATTAAACACTCCAAGTATCCAACTTAGATCGCAGATGGTTAGATACTTGATTAGAAGTTACTGCTTTCTTTGGCCCTAACTGGTCTTATGATCGTCTCCGGAAAGTAGGTGAAACACGTCTGTAATCAAGGTGCGGAGCTAGTGCCTAAATTAAAGCAAGCGACTCGCTTTATAAACGTGTTAAAAAAATCCTGTCTGGAGGTGCGGCAAGTATCGAATGCTGTAGTCTAACTCATTGCTCATTCTATATATTTACCGAAACAAATATACCCCAAACTGATAAAGAGCGAAGACTTTTGAGGCCCTATTCCCTGTCGACGAAGGGAACATACATATTAGTAAAGTAAAGTCCGTCTGAACTCCACAATTTCTTTAAAATCATTGATTCATTAAAGTTGTATCTCATAATTATATTACAACTCTCGTATGTATGAATATTAAACTTAAAATATGCGTTATCATAAATTCACGAGGAATATATTTGAATCTAACAAAGCACTTGGAATGAGTCCCTTTTAATCCCTTTTAAAGATTTCTGAAATTCTAAAATGCTACTAATAAAAATTTCTTACGAAATTATATATTTCTTACTATTAATCATACATTATTGGAAATATCATCTAAATTACAAAAGTATAATGAATACTCAAGGTATGTCAGAAAAGATTTTTTATTATATTGGAACATCAAACTATAAGTGTTGTTAAAATTCTCATGAATGTACAATACGCAGATCGACTTTAGGCGAAATGTTGGCATCTTGCGATGTCCTGATATCCAAACAGTAGGTCTCCAATTAACAACGTTCGCGAAAGAGAACTCACAAATGTTTGAAAATTTAATAATTAAACAATTAAATATGAAATAATTTTTTTTTTGATAGGAAATGTTTACTACTCTATTGGGTTATGTTAATTTTAAACGATCGCATGAATGTCGTACATCGTGAAAAATAAGAATAACGATTTGCGGATAAGAAGAATGAAGCTGTCAAATCCAGCGTATGTTTTCATGTCCAGATCAACTTTATCAATTTTATGGATTTGAGAACTTATCCAATCTAAGTTGTTCTCCCTAAGAGGAATAATAAATGAAAACATGTAATTTTTACTACTACAACAACACCTTACATCATCACAATTAAAATCTCGTTAATAACTTTGCTTTCCATGCCTTGAAATAAATTTACGAATTGTTAGACGTAACTGTGGCCTTCAAGATTAATGCTTAGGAAAGTGATTTCTGAAACATTTTGTAATATAAATTTGCCTCCTTAACTGGTTTCTCGGCAATTCCACAAACATTCTCCTGACTATGAAATTCAAAATGATGCGTAATTCCCGGAATATCCCCGTGAAATCATAACTCTCCGTTGATAGCCTCTTTACCATTATAATAGCCTCTTACCAATATAATTTTAACATTTCTTTCAGATCAGAGGAACTACCCTTTAGATGTATAACTATTTATATAACAAAAATAAAATGAAATAGCATAATATCATTTAGTAAATGTGGTAGAAATTATAGGTACTCGTAAAAACAAAATGTATTCTTAGGGTTTATGAATTTGTAACCAATTCCAACATACATAAATGGTGTGAAACAAGGAAGTTGTTTATTTTGTTAACCTTAACAAGGGAAGAAATAATGTTAAGTTTATACTTTTCTTTTTCTTTCTATTCCTTTATGTTTTACAGTATTATTATTTTTTTCTTTTCTTTAATTTATCGATCCAAAATTCCTGTGGTGTTTGTTTATATATTATAAGCTTCCGTTGAGAGAGTTATATTATATAATTCTCCAACTTGAGAGGAGAATTTATTTAACAACATTTTTGTTTTTGTTAAGAGGTACATATGTACGTGTAACTTTTTACGAGTGTTCGTTCTTATGTGTTTGTATGTGTTTGAAAACTGGGGGATGTTAATTTTATTAATGTCATTATATTTGTTTTTTTTCTGTTGTCTGGCTTACAACAAGGACATTATTTATGTTTCCTTTGGTGATTTGGAGACATAATTAATGTTATTTAAACATGAAATTAATGATACATAAGTAAATGTTGAAGGTTTCGTGTGCGGACATTGTTGGAATATAAAATATTAATAGATTTGCAATATTTATAGTTGGAAAAACATGGTAAATTTTTAAGAATTTATAATAAATATTATTGTGAATTACAAAAACTTTAATGATAAAAGGAAATTTTGTTTAAAAAAAAAAACAAATTTAATATTTGATTCGATTCTTAAATAATAACTAAACTAGAACTGAACTAGAACTGAATTAGAA
>JACGTJ010003417.1:0-16600 GCA_014858695.1 Chrysomya rufifacies | reverse complement strand
CCATTTTCAATACCAAACAAACCTTTGTGCCAAATTCCGTCTTCCTAGCTCTTACGGTTTCTATCCTGTTTTCAACAGACAGATGGACGGACATCGCTAGATCGTCTTAGAATCTTACCAGGACCCAGAATATATATACATTATATATACATGTTGGGGTCTTAAACGAATATTTTAACATGTTACAAACGGAATGACAAACCCAATATACCCCCCATCATTTTCAAAAACCGATAATATAACGAATAAAAATCATTAACTTCTCGTATATTTTGCCAGCAACTTTTCTTGTCCATTTCTTTCGTATTCGTACTTATGTGCTAATACGTTTTAAAATTGGAATAAGATAACATAAGGACAAATTGAACGCATTCTTGAAAAGAAACTACAAATTTATGTATAAAGTACCAAAATAAGGTACGATTTTCCCCATTAAACTTCGAAATTTCCAAAAAGTACCGAATTTATGTTTGATTCACGAATGCTATTTACACCTAATTTGGATTTTCAAAGTTTATCATGGGGTCCTAAAAAAGTACCAAAATATAGATTTTATTCCTGAAAGCGCTGAATTTCAATAAAGAATCAGAATAACAAAAGGTATACAATTTGTGTTGTATCTTTCTTATTTTAACATATATAACGTCATAAAATTTTCTCTTTTTAGGGGGTAATATTTGAATTTCAAAAAACACCATCTTTTTGGATCTATTCATCTAGGGTCCAATACAAATTCCAAATATATTTATTTCAGCATAAAGTACATTGAAATTTAATGTATAATTGAGGCTTAAAGGAATTTTTACCGTTTAATTATATAGATAAAAGATAGGTTATTCAAAATAGGTAGCTGAAGTGGCAAAATCTGGTAGAAGCTGGAGGGCAAATAAAAACCATCGCTCAAATTAGACCAGAATGGCGTATATTTGTTGAGGCCCTATGCTCCTTTATGCACAGAAATTGTATCATTACATAGGCATTATTTCCCATTCCAGAGAATAAAAAATAATAGGCCGATCATTGCCAATTTGAAATAATAGACCGATGAAATTTAGAATATAAAAATAGATCTACAAAAAAGTTATGTGTACTAAATTTCAATGAATTACACTCATATTTAAGAGAGTTATAGGCATTATTCCACATTCCGAGAGAAAATTTCTTTGCGAGCTATGAGAAATAATGGTCCAATCATGACTAATTTTAATAGGCTTGGACCAAATTTAAAGACTAAAGCTTTATAACCTGTACTCTGTAAAAATGATTTACATGGACCAAAAGCCAGACGGATGGACAGACGGACATCATTAAATCGAATAAGAGAGTGAATCTAAGCCGAACAGTAAACTTAAAGAAGTGACTCCAGGTATTTTTCTCTTTGTTAGATACATTGAAATAAACAAATTATAACCTTTCCATCTATGGTGGTCTAAGGTAAAAATATATAATTTCAATATTGTTGTAAATGAAATTTTATTACCCCAGCAACCAACTCTAACTGCTAAAGGAATTATTATATCAATAAATTTCTTCAAATAAAACATTTTTTATTTTCACCTATTTAAAATCAAAACTTTTAAACAACATGAATCCCATTATAAAAATCAACAATTTCGTACCCAGCATTTTAAAGGAATATTCCAACGAGGCTTTCAGTATAAAATCAAATTTTTGTCAATATTTAGTGCAAATGAAACTAAATGAATCGGAATACAAACAATGGAAAAATATCCAAAATAAACAAAATTCTTGCAATATCGAACAGTTTCTCAAAAATGCTTTAAAGAAAAATGAAATGGATTCAAATAATTCTAACGAATTGCAAATAACAATTGATGAATTAGTGCCATTTTTCGTAGAGAAATGTTTACATAATTTTATACAAATACATCCGAATTTTGCTCAATATTATTTGCATCTATTAATAAGAGATTGTCACGATGGTCTAGTATTAAATATTCAAGCACGCAATTTAAGTGTGTGCAAGATAGAAGAATTTTTAGAGAAGGCAATGGAAAAATACAAAAATCCTTTAGATGCCACCTGTTCCAGTATGAGATTAATGTATTTTTGTAAGACTAGTGAACATTTATGTTTGGATTTTGTTAAGGAAAAATATGAATTGGAATTTAGCGAGAAATTAAGGGAATTAATAAATAGTATTTTACAATATCCAGAATCGAGTAATGACAAACAATTGGAGGAAATGTTTATAAAAATGCAAATGTTTATTGTAACACAATATCAAATCGGTTGTCCTAAAAATCATGTTGTAAGTAAACTAATTGAAATTAAAATCTTTATAAAACTGACGTGTTTCTGCCTCCCCCCAAAGCTTTTACAACAATGTTGTCAAAGTTTAAATAGTGTTTTGGGCAAAGGTGATATCCAAAAGTATGTGTTAAGAAAAAGATATCATCGTTTGGAATATCTACAGAAATTAGCTGCAACTGTTGCGGGTATTCTAATATTTAACAATCAAGGACCGCAGGGTGATAAGGAAAATATGCGCAATAGTAAGTTTTACCTTTTTTGCTTAAACTTTCTTATTAATCTGTATGGTTTTTTAAGTTTTTGCTGATTTAAAAATGGCTAAAACGAATACGAAAGAATCCTTAGAAGAAGGCATTGAACGTGTTGTGTTTTTAAAAGAAAGAGGTACCAAAGTTGTACAAGAACTTTTTGAAATTAATATTCAGTTGAAAAGCATTTACTGTCTAAGACCATTGCATCTGCTACGTGAATTTAATAAATTCATAATTTTCTTTGAAATATATCGAAAATGTTTGGAGAATGCTGTAACAGTTTTCGAGAAAACACTATATCTAATAGATGTGGCCCAAAAGAAGTTCGATTGTGTGATTGAAAAACTTAATGACATTTTGAAGTTTCGTTCGGCTATTGAATCGGAATTGATATTTGTAAGTACATAAGTTAATTTTTTCAGATTTTATATTTCGAACCACAACAAATTGTTAAGAAATTCGCAACAACACTGTGCTGTAAAGAGTCTCTCTATATAGATGCATTGAATGTCTTTAAGTTGTTGCTTTTTCGTTAAATCAAGTGATTGCAAGTTAGATTTCTATAATGTTTACATTCTGCCGTTAGCCAACAGTCTTATTAGATTACTATTGTGACATGACGTTTGTACTAAAAGATTGGATTTAAAGGACACTATCAATTTTGACTTTCAAGTCTTGAAGATGACAAAAGGTGTACATCATAGGCAAACAAAAAAACCTACGGCATACCGAATAACGAAGCCATCAAGGGTTGTGCATACAACTCATTAACATTAGCATATTGTGTTCTGGTGCGATCAGTTATGCATCAGTTTTATATTAACATTATGACGTTTGTACTATGAGATGGAATTTCAAAGATACTCTACGACATAAACGAAATAAATAGACAAATAGTCCCCACCTCCAGTATACTGAACAATTGAAAAACCTACACGGGTATGAACCACTAATTAACAATTATGGATAATCAATATTATATATAAACAAAACGATTTCATTGTTGCTAAACGTTGTACTTCAATCATCCAAAAGAAACCAGATTGGCGCGAAACTACCACACCTGTATTCCTATAATTGAAGGATTAAATAAGTAAAAATGATGCAGTTTCAAATATTCTGTATATGTATCCCTCTTAAATCTTAGAAAGAAGCTTGACAAGGATGCTATTAACTTAATAGTCATAACAAAAACGGAAACTATCTAATGCTGAGGTACATTTTGCCGTTAATTTATTTCAGGGGAAGCAATTATTGTTCGCAAATTTTACAACCACCACGAAAGTAGGCCTAAATATTGTCATCTCAGCAAAAGTTTTATTAACTAGAAGATTTTCCCTAATGAAAAAGAATTCCATTTAAATTGTTACAACATTTTTTTACCAACTAAAGGAAGTCTCAAAAACGCTCAACAAAATTTCAATGTTGAATCTAAAAAAGCTTGGCTATTGGTATTGAACCTGGTTATTTCCAAGAGACCGTAGAAAAGAATAGAGTCATACCCATATTAAAACTATGAATTTTCCCATTTTTGTATAATTCTTCTACAGTGGACGTCTATGTGATTTGTGAAAGGATTATTTCAATGCAAATCACAAATTATTTACTAACAGAAACATACCACCTACTAGAGGAAACAAGTTTCTTATTGGTTAAAGAGCAACATAGTGCTAAGTAAGCAGTTCCTTTTGGAATGTCATGTAAGTCATCAAATCTACATCATTCAATTGGTTATTATTCCAACACATAATAACAGATCCCTTCAAATATACGAGTAGAGTAGATCATAATGTTGTCAGCTAACAAATGAATGTTATAAAGAAAAGTCGCCCCCCTCACGTTGCGGATACTGAAATAAATTTATAGCAGAAAACAATGACATCTCTATTCCAACCAGTGTAGAGAGACAGTTTCAATCTTTTGACCGATTCTACAAAGATTTTGCCGTGTGAAATGTATGCCCAAGAATTTCATAATCCTCATGAAATCCATCAGATATTTAACTTCCCAGACATAACAATTCCTAGTCCGTATGATAAGTCGACTCATCACAAAGAAATAATATATATTATAATAAGTTATATTATGAAAGTATTAGGCATTCATCACCAGTTGAAAATAATGAATAAGGACGATGAAAATAATCGTACGGTAAGTGTGCGATTAAATTATTTCAAACTTTGCAGTGGTTGCTAAACTGGAATGTAATGATGTCACCCTTCAGAAACTCACAAAGCTTAGCCGGATATTTTTAATACTTGCATTTACCATATAATATTTTAGTAACTTATATTTAAAATTCCTACACCAAATCTATTTAAATACGTTTTTCGCTCAAAGTACCCAAAACATCGTTTTAAATTGCACGGTATTACCTTAATACTAACATATCATTTTTTCTTGTTTTAAAATTTTTAGCCCCATTTCGTATATCTTTCGGAAATATGGACAACACTAGTATTATATCTAAATCATATGGTTGAAATAAATAAACTAAAAGATAATTTAGATGAGCTTCTAAATGAAAAACTGGAAAGGAATTACTACGAACATTTGGACGAATTAAAAAATGAAAACAAATATTTAAAAAATCCCCTAAAATATACATTTAAAGAACTAATGAACACAAATATGAAAGAAGAAAGTAAAGTTAATATTTTTAAAATAGTAAGTAAACTAAAATTAATTTATTTCAATAACTCATTATTTTCCTTATTACTTGCAGAAACCATATTTCAAAGAATATTGTGCTTTGACCATGGCCTTAACTGGTGGTCTCTTAATACCCTCACAATTAGACAAAAAATTGTGTGAAAATTGTGAATTTCGTTTTGGTTTTGCCAACATAGAATTAGCTAAATTTGCCGAACAAAATTTTAAAGATTTCTTAGGCATATTACACAATTCGTTAATAACAAATAGTGATTTAATATTATTATTTCAACTAGATGACGAAATAATAAAACAAGATTTTGATTTAGAACAAAAAACAAAATTAAAAACTAAAACATTGGAAACTCAAACGGAAAATATATTAGCTAGTCAGAGCTTCAAACAAAAATCTAAAAATATCAGTTGGAATATATGGGATTATCATCGTCAAACTATACATTTGGCAAATTTAAGACAAAAACAAACACATAACACACAAACATCCTTAAGTTATGGCAAAAGAAATGCACAGAATCAATGTGAAAGTAAATTGAGCAAAGAAGTACAAAAATAAACTTACCCTTTTTATTGGGATCGTCTTCATAAACAGCAATAATATCATTGCAAACAACATATAAGAATTTATCTTGCCAGCTTATGGAATAAATGGGTTTACCACAAATTGAATTATAGGTATAAGGCTGCTTATTCGATCCTTCGATATTTATAATACCAATCTGAAATTATTTTAAAGAATATAAATTTTGTAGTGTTAAAGCATAATATATTGTTATTTAAAATATAATTTTTAACTTACTCGTCCTTCCATTGTACCATAGGCTAATTTTTTACAATCTGGACTCCAAACCAAAGACATAACATTTGATTCTATACGTTGAACAAAATTATCAATGTGCACGGAAGTTGATGTCATTTTAGAAATGTCTATAATACCAATACGACGATCAGAGAAACCTAGAGCAATTCTGAAATAAATTGATGTTTTTTCAAATTTATATTAACATTAACAGATTGTTATTTTTTACTTTACTTACTTATTCATATCATCAGGACATTCTCTCATAGCGCCAATATTTGTCGAAACACAACTATAGTTGAACAAAGTTTTATTTTGTTTAATGTCTTCCAAAGATACTTCACGATAAGATGATATACACCAGACAATTTGATCTTTAGGTGAACAAGCAAATGATATTACTGAACGTTGAGACCAACGACGTTTTGTTTCTTTAAATTTATAAGTTCTGAAGCCACACTTTTGAGCTAATTTATTATTAGTTGACGAAGGTTGCATTTGCCATATTTGCAATTCACCAGCTTTGTTATTGATCAGAATTGAGGTAGCACTTATCCAAGAAATTTCAATATGATTATCTGAAATTATAAAGAGATAAAAAAAAAAAATTATTTTAACTCCTTAAAATCTCAACAATTCATTAATTACTTTTGCCTCCATGTGTAGAACGAACTTTCTGATTATCACAAGTAGCTCCCGTATTAGCATTCCAAATACAGAAGGCTCCATCCGAACTACAAGAAGCCAATAGAATATCATAAACTTCGTTAGGCTTAACATTTTTATTTTCACTTAGCGATCCTTTGGTTTCACCAATAATTTGTATATCATCTTCAGGGGAATGTCTTTCCATAGTTTCATTAGTTTGTTGCTTGTCATTATCTTGTAATTGACTGCTATGCACTTCAGCTTGACAAATAATATTTTGTTGTTTAATACGATGCATACCATCGACATCTACACTTTCCTCCGAAGAGGGAGTACGACAAGCTAAACGCACTAAACTACCATCTGATGATTCTTTATCTGACGAAATATCTTTATCTTTTAAATCGGCTTCATCATCACCATCACTACCACATGATGACAAATCATCACGACTGCTGGCTGCCTGTTTGCATTCCTCCAAACTTATAGCATGTTCGGGTGATGTCATTACTTGTTCATCTCTTAAGGCATTGATTTCTTCTTTAAGACTTTGACAAGCCTCGGCAAAATCGAATTTTGCTGTTGTAGCAGAATCCTTTGGCTTTTCAATGCCTACAAAATCAGTAACGAAATCACTTTTTAATTTCATCTCTTGACTGGGAGCACCAAATTCATTATCCAAATAATCATAATCATAAATATCGAAAATATCATCCGCATCTATGGTAGCATCCGATCTAGTTAATTTTCCTGGTTTAGACTGTTGTTTTTGTACGGCTTTTGGTTTTGCCATTTCTTTTGGTTCTTTAACATTAAGATTTTCAGCTGTTATATTAACTCGATTCCAAGAAAAAGATGTTATCATAGTATCATGACCTCTAAGGGTATATAAAACGGACATTTTTTGCAGATCACACAACAACACTAAACCACGTTTTGTGCCTATAGCAAAATGATTTTCATTGTATGGTGAGCACTTCAAAGCTGTCATTTGATGATTCCTTGAGGATATAAATACAGGACGACGATAAAATGAATTTGAGGCCACACAATACACCACAATATCTTGATTATCCACTGACAAAACATTTCTATTACACATGTAACTAATGAATACCTCTCCGGCATGCTGTTGTGGTGAAGGTCCATTACCCTCCATATAACGCATATAAGCCAAATGGGCTTTATGTCCCTGTATAGCACAACCTTTATTGAAATCCCATATCTGTACAGAATTATCTTGTAACAATGCCGCAAACAATTTAGCCGGTTCCTTTTGTTTTCCAACACCACTACCATCTAAATTTTCACTGGAACCAACATCAACATTATCTTGTTGACCCCAATGAGGATCCACATCTAAACTTATAATGCCCTGACGTGTATGAAAGCATTGTATTATGGACGCTTCATTGTTTCCTCCGATAGTTGAAATAAAATTAATGCTGCGAGATCCTGCATACAGAAAACCACCATCCGGTGTACAAACACAACCACTGTTAAGATTCCATTGTGGAACCAAAGGTATTTTAATCATATTTATTTTTAAGTTTTTAAAAGTATTTTAGCTTTTATTTAAATAAATTTTTGCTTTAGTTGAGAAAACGCGTTAAAAATTATTTTGCATACAAAATCCTTTTCGGTAAATCCTTCACGCGTTCTATTTGTTTTAAATAACGTTTGTTATTGTTGTTTTTTTTTTTATTTTTTATACGGCCAGATTACGAAAAATGTTTGCAATTTTTAACCCTATAACGAAGGAGAGAAAATTTATGGCATCATTTGTTGCGATTTAATGAACTCATTTCATATTTAAATTGAAGGATTGAAATTTCATATTAAATCCCATATTCTCATGAATTCATTAAGATTTATTTTAATTCTTTTATTAAACACTTCTACTTCAACATTACACATTAAAATTCGTTTAAGAAATATAGTGAAAATAAAATTTTCGAATTCAAATTATTGAAACTTCTCACGAAATTTGCGATTTCCTCCATTGTTTTTAGATAACATCGACTCCTCTAGACTAATTATTAAACTTAGTATTTTGGTATATTTGGTTTATTATTCGATTTGCAACATGTTGAAATATTCTGTTGAAAGAATAATAAAGTTCTTAACGGACGAGCTACAAAAGTAAAATTTGACTTAAATATTTCTCCTATATATAAAGTGTTATAGAAGATATGAAAGTTTGGAAAGCTTAAGTGCATAATATAACATAAAGAGGAAAAAAAAGTACAGTGATTAAAATTTGGTTGTACCACTAAATGGTAACGAAATATGTAATTTTGTTAATTATTTTTTTATTCTTTACTAAATTCTTGCTAATATAACCTTTTCTATGTTAAATTGAAGAAAATGATAGTGGGTATGAAAAATTCGATATATAAACATAAAAAAAGTTTTAAAATTATTTTTATTCAAATGGAAAAACTGATCAAGCGGGAAACTTTCAGCATTCTTATGCTTATAACATATCTTAAAGACATATAAACCCCCAAAAAATTAAAAAAAATTAATATTTCCCAAGAATTTCTTACGTTTGGAAAACACACTTTAGGTCTTTAGAACTCAAGGAATCGTAATAACACCTTAAGAGGTCCGCTAATAACTAGAACTAAATTATCGTCCTGAACTATAACTAAAATAGCTTCAACTTGAAATGAACTAAGTCTGTCCTAGAACTGATCTTAACTAGAACAAAACTTGAACTTAAACTGAACTAAAATTGAACTTAAACTGAAATAGAACTGAACTACAACTACTGAAATTGTACTGATTGTAATTGAACTCTTCACAATAGTAGTGAAACGTGGTGCCATTTTAATATGAAAAGTGGGTAGCGAAACCTTAAATTGTAAGAAACCCTGCTAGATGGATTCTATGACATTTAATTTTTAAAATCGATGTCTACAAAAATATGGTAACGGAATTAACTGGTCAAAAATTAAATTTTTGGCATTACGTTTCGGTATTTTTTTTTTCTTTTTTTTTTTAATTCGTATTTTTTATACAAAAATCTGTCCCTACAGTTCTCTTAAAATCACTGCAACAATTTGAAAAAACTCAGTTTATTTTATCATTTAAAAGCTAAAAGTTTTACTTAAGAGTGTATTAAATATGGTTTTATTTGCAAAATTCTTTCACTTTCTGAAAAATCATATTTTATATAACTTAAATTTTTTAAATAAAATCATAATTTTCAATATCTCTAGTAAGTAATTTTTCAAAATTCTTGTCTTTTGCGTTATTGACAAAATCTTATAACGATATTTAAATTCAAAATAAATGTCAATTCCGTTTAAAGGTTAATTCGTTATTTAACTAACCCACAGAAAATGCTACACATATGTTTCTGACAGTTTTTTAGTTTTGGGACAAATATTTGTTTTTTTATTGAATCTATATTCTTAGATAATTTTGTTTTCAGGGATAAATTATAAAACATAAGTGAAATTTCTGAAATATTAAAAGAAAATAAATAAAAAGCAAACAAAAACTTAGCTAAAGCTAAATTTCTTTTAGCTTGAGTTACAAGAAACCAATCCAAGTGTACGCGTTGTGGCAAACAAAGAAAAAGTAAACAAAAGACCAAAAACAACATACAAGAGAATGTTTTATAGTAAATTCTTTAAGTCCGTACTCTTTGGCATACCGATAGGTATAACATTTTTGGACTGTGTTGGTTATGTGGCTCGAGTAGATGGTAAGTTATTAATGTTATATTATTATATGGAATTTTTTAACATTTTTATGTTTCAAGGTATTTCAATGCAACCGGCTTTAAATCCCGATGCTACACAAACAGATTATGTGTTCCTATCACGCTGGGCGGTGCGTAGCAATAGTGTACAGCGTGGCGATATAGTTTCCTTGATTTCACCCAAAGATCCCTCACAAAAAATCATTAAACGTGTTGTTGGTTTGCAAGGCGATGTGGTTTCGACATTAGGTTACAAACAGGATATTGTTAGAATACCCGAAGGTCATTGTTGGGTAGAGGGAGATCATACAGGACACTCTTTAGACTCAAATACATTTGGACCTGTTGCTTTGGGTCTTATGACGGCAAGAGCGGCTTTTATTGTTTGGCCTCCAGAAAGATGGCGGGCTTTGCCAACAGAATTGCCCGGGAAAAGAAGACCCATACATACAGCCAAATCTAATAACTTTCATTGACGAACTTGCCTTAACAAATAGTAAACATAAACGGAGGATACCTTACAGCCAGTATGTGTTATTATAAATATGTTGTTTAATATTCGCTATTTTGTAAATAGTTATTTAAAGGACATCATCGTATGGTAAACAATTTGATTTTTAATCAAATTTATTGGAGTTTTCTTGAAGAAATAAGTTTTTACAGATAAATTGTAGTTTTTAGTTAAATGGAAAAATGAAAACAAGATATAAAATATAGATAAATTTCAACAGATTTTAATTATGCCTTTTATTATGATATATACTTTCAACAGAAGTATATAATTAATATGAATATAGCATTCTACCTTGTTTTTTCCTCACGTAAACAAAGTAGATCCTCCATAGTAACACATAGTAAGAAACAGCAGCACTGATACTTAAATCTTCCTTAGATAACTTCCCTAATACTTAAAGTTCTGAAACAATGGTATCGTTAAACTTTGTTCACTTATTTTTTTCTCTTTATTTCTATTTACAACAAGCGATTAGTTTTAATTAATAAACTATAATTGTATTTTACAAAAAAATATAACTAATTTTACTCTCTATCATATGGATAATACTTAACAACTATTTCACCCTACAGCCTCTAAAGATTTAAGACCATGAGCTTGTAGAATTTTTAGGGTTTCTTTTAAAGCTACACCTTCACGAACAATTTTAAAATAACCCGGCGTAGCTAAATCCACTACCGTAGATGCTGAACGTCTTTCTTCCGTCAAACCAACTTGGCCAGCATCGAATACAGCTCCCAACAATGGCCATAATACATCGAATTCTTTAATATTCAGACTACTGCGTTCGGAAGAGCGATTAGCACTTGTCAAAGCCATTGGCTGTTCATTAAAGCTAGCACATAGTTGTTGTATAAATTCAAAATCCGGAATGCGTATGCCAATTTTACTTGTTGTCGGGTTAAGAAATGGATTGCTTAAATATTTAGAACGTTCTATAACAATGGTTATAGGTCCGGGCAGTAATTGCTCCAAAAGAGAATCATTTAAATGTTCGGCTTTGCCATATTTACGTAAGTCTCCCAAATCTTTAACACAAATAGCAACAGGTTTAAGAAAATCTCTGCCCTTAATGTTGTACAAATTTTGTATGGCCTTTTCATTATTGGCATCACAGGCTAAGCCATATACTGTATCTGTGGGTAGGGCTATAACATTGCCTGATCTTAAGCAATTTCTAGCAATTGTAATACTTTTTACATCGTCCACTTTATATATGGCTGTGGAATTTGTAACTTGCTCCGGTAGAGACTGCATGTTTGAGGCAGATTTAAAATTTAAAGGAATTTTTAAAAATTCTTTAACAATTCTCGGCAATTTGGTCATCAAGATGGTAGTTTTTGTCAATAAATAAGAAATTTTAAAAAGTATAACAAAAAAACAAAACTTAATCACGCCAATTGTGACCACACAATTGATTAGCACACTTATAGAAAGTTGTCATAGGTTCATCAGCAGAACGTGTTTGCATTTGCATAAAATAGGCCTTCTTATGCGAACAAGAGGGACACTCAGCATCAGTGGAATCTACATTCTCCCAGGCAGCAGCACCGCCCATTACATGATCCACTTCCTATATTGGAAATAAATGATGAAATTTATTTCATATAATTAATAAGGAAAATGCTTACCTTCAAACGTGGAAAAGTTTTAGTTGAAGATTTTCGGTTTACGTTAAAGATGTAGGGACAAGTATTGCAAGAAAAACGATGTCCAGTAGTACCCTGCTCTACCATTAATATGTTACTGCATTGAGGGCAGAACAACAACATATTTTGTATTTAAAACATTTAATTTTTTTATATAAATTAAATGATATATTCTGCTGATTTTTTTAAGAAATTACACAAATAATGATGCACAGACAACGGCAGCACGTTTTAGTTGACAGCTGTTTAATAAATCACAACAAAATGTAGTTAATTTTACAAAAAATCGCTGAAATTTGTAGCGTTTTTTCCTTTATATTATATATGGTCAGCTGCAACCGGTGAAGTTTTTGTCTCCTCACTTCAATAGACACTCCAAAATTTTTGAGGTACGAATTTTCCCCGGTTCAGATTTAGTTTACATGTAAACATGACCAATATTTTGTTTAGGTTCTGAGTAGTCTTTAGATTTCATTTTCCGCCTTTAAAATTTAAAATGATCAAACTTATTAAAGTGCCACGTAAAAATTCTTCTTTTTACAAAAGAAAAAAAAAAATCAACTCATTAATTATACCCTTAACTTATGGTTAAAGTGTATATATAAGTTTGTTATTCCATTTGTAATTTCTACATTTTTGCTCTGAGAAGCCATATTCTGAATCGTGGGCTCGAGAAAATTCGAAATATGCATGTCCGTCCGTCGGTTGGTATATCGTTTATGAAAGCCCCCGACCATAAAGCTATACAATATGTATATCAAATCATTCCTTAGGATCGTGAGAATTTTGCTATTTAAATTCGGCAGAATCCATTCATAAATGGCTTAGATATCTTCAAAAAATCGTTATTTTTTGGAATATTTTTCAATATTTTGTCTATTTCTATAAGTACTACGGACTAGGACCCTCCACAAATCGCTAGTATGAATTTTTTTATAATTTTGGTTTTTGGGATTTTTTAAATCGGTTAAAAAATAAACGAGTTATTGTTAAATAAACTATTAAATTTGATTTATAATTGTTGTTTTTGTTTTGTTAATAAAAACCACACAAACAAACACACCACATTAAGCCAAATCTTTGTTTGGGATTTGTGAAACCGTTATAAAAGATAGAGACTTCATTGTTTCACCGGAAATTTTATTGATTTTTGGAGGATTTTTCGTTTCCAGATTTTAACGGATTCGACCAACTGGAATGGCGAAGGGAATAGGCTATTTTAGGAGTATTTTCTTTTTCTGTTATCCCACTTAAGTGAAGGGTATATAAGATTCGGCATAGCCGAATATAACATTCTTACTTGTATTATAAATTTTTTATTTTATTTTCATTTAAAAGTAAAAGAAAAATTCTTTATTTTTTAAAATCTTTGTCTTTGTGTTTATTTTTGTCTTTATTTGTTTTTGTTTTATCGTGTTTTGTCTTTTTATTGTGGAATTCATACAAAATAATTTGCATTTTTTGTTATGTTTGTTAAATGTTTTGAATATCTAATTTGTATCATTTCAAAATATTTCTTTTTTTTTTTTAAATTCTAAACATTTTTTTGGTAAAAAAATAAAATTTTGGGGAATTTTAATAAATTTAATGTTTCAAAACTGATCTTTAGTTTATAATTTCAATTCAAATGTTGATTCTAGTTCAAGAATTTTGCAAATACCTAACAAATTATTGCTCTTTATGTTGATAATCTTAAAGAAAATCATAAATTTGTTCTATTCAGCTAATATAATTTCAAATTCAGCTACACTAGAAATACACATTCATGTTCAGTTAGAAAAAAATATTTCTTTTTTACAAAATTCATTTCCACATATAATTTTCTTTACAAAAAATTATAAGTTTGTTTCATTCAGCTACATTTTATTAGCAAATTCATCAAATCGTGATTAAATTAAAAGTTTTATGTATTCAGCTAATATAATTGCAAATTCAGCTACCGAAAAAACACACATCTATGTTCTGTGAGAAATAAATATTTTTTGGTGTGAATTTTCTTATAAAAAATTCCTATTCAGCTAAACAAATATTTCAGAACAAAAATTTATTTTAAAAAGAAAATACGTTTTCTTAAAGATTACGGGTTAGAAACATTATACAGCTACAAAATATATACAAATCATCTTATTCAGCTGACATGTTTTTAAGAAATTAAAATTTTAAGCAACATACGCAGAAAACATACTAATTCAGCAAAAAATTTTAAAAGAATATACGTTTTTCTAAATATTAAGGTTTAAAAATCTAATTCAGCTAATAGAAAGCATATATCATCTTATTCAGCTGTCATGAATTAAGGAAATACACAAATTCAGCAATAATTTTTAATGATGTTTCTTAAATTATAATAAAATCATACTTAAATTTTTCCTAAAAAGTTGAAATTAGCTAAAAATATGTATTCAGCAATTAATCATCTTAGTCGGCATCATATTTTTAAGCCTCCTATTTGTATTTAATTTTAAATGACATTTACTCCAAAAGGCTTTAATTAACCAATTGACATTCGGAAATACGATTTTTTTGTGGCTGAATTACATCCAAATAAGTAAAACTGGAATATTTTTAACATCCATTAAAGGATTATGAAATATTTTAGACATTAAGCTAAAAAAATGTTATATATTTAACTCTAATTAGCACAAATTTCCAAAATTTCGATAAGTCGAACATATATATTTGTTTTTAACTACAAGTAAGTCTAAAAGTTTAGATATGAAAAATTCAGCAATTTAAATATTGTCCTCCACTATAGTTTTATACAAAAAGTGCAATTCTAGGGCAACATTTTCGCCAGAAAAGAAAACGTCATTAGTTAAAATGCATATGGAGAGTTTCAAAGTTCAAAGCATACTTGAAAATATTTCGAAACACTTAGTTTGACTATAAAATTACCAAAGAAATTAACATTTTTTTGGTTGCTATTTGCTGAATAGTAAAAAAATAAGCATATAAAACGATTTAAGCTATCAAAAATAGCAAACAAGGTATGATGTACTCGTTTCATTAGCTGAATTTAAGAAGTATGAAAGTAAAAATTTAAAAAAAAAAAAATATTTGAAAATATGACATCACTTTAGATTCAGCTATAAAAACATTTAGTTTGATTATAAAATTATCAAAGAAATTAAAATTTTTTGGATGTTACTTGCTGAATAGTGAAATAATAAGCATATAATACGATTTATGCTATCGATAGTAGCAACCAGGGTTTCAAATTTACTCGTTTCATTAGCTGAATTCTAGAAGCTTCATAGCACAGTCCACAATTTCAATACCAATTACTAAGTAATTAAAAAATAGCTTAAAATTCTATTCAGTTTAGTATCTAAAAAGAATAAATTTATAAGTTCTATATAAAATCTTCAATTATACAATTTGAATACAATTCCACTATAGTATTAAAAAGTAGGTTATATTGTTACTAGGAAATAATTCTGTTTATTACCCCTGAAATTGATAATGTAACATAATCCGCAGAAAATAACTTAAATTCATTTTTAAAGCAAAATTGAAAATTACAAGTTTTGGAAATTTACATACAAAAAATTGTTGTTGTCTTACAACAAACTGTATTTTTTTATATTACTTTTTACAAAAATATGATGTTAATCTCTGTTATTCCCTCACAACATAATTTCTGCTGCAAACAAGTTATTTTTTTGCACACTTAAAATTTTGCATATTTTTCTTACATTTCTGGCATTAATTTTTCATTGCTTTATAATATTTTCTTTTATTTTAACAATAAAACATATTACACAATTCCCACTAAATGTCATACGATATTAATTCCTTTTCATTGCATTTATATGCAGTGGTCATTATTATGTCACTTGTCAGTTTTGTAACTGACAAAAAAAACAAGCAAAAGTATTCATTCAGTTACAAGGCCTATGATTAATAAATGTGTTTCATTTTAGCAAACAATCTATTATCAACAAAACAAAAACAAAATTGTTTATTTTGCAATAATTATAGCAAAAATAATTGGCATTTTAAACGGTTTTTTAAGAAAATTCAAAATATAAACAAAAAACTGGATTGTGTTTTTGTATGAAGCTAGAAGTGTATTATGCTGAG
>JACGTJ010003413.1:327-10393 GCA_014858695.1 Chrysomya rufifacies | reverse complement strand
TTTAACAAAATGTTTAAAAATATTCGTGTTTTAGCAATTTTTTTTTTTTTTTAAATCGATGTTTTAATAAATCTGTTTATAAATGCGATGTTTTTAGAAATTTTTATTTTAAAACGGCGATGTTTTCAATTTTAATTTAAAGCTGAGGTGTTTAGAGTAAATTTTTATAAATTTCTTAGTGTTAGACAATTTTTAAACAATTTTAATGGTAATTTTTAAAAAATTTTAAAAATTTATTAAATCAAATGTTCTTTGAAAATTTTTAAAAATTATTATTATTATTTTTTAAATAAATTTCGAAGTAATTTGAAAATTTTTAAAAATTATTATTTTTTTTATATAAATTTCGATGTAATATGAAAATTTTTAAAAATTATTTTTTTTTTAATTTCGATTTTTTTTTTTTTGCATATTCATTTTTTTTTTAATGTTGATGTTTTAAATTTCCGAGTCTAAAAACATTGCAATTTTAAAATAAAATTTAATAATAAAAAAAAATTCGTTATATTTTGTCAAATTCCTATGTTTATAATTATAAATCGATAAATTTTGTAATTTTCAAAAATAAAATTCTTACTCACTCGATATGTTGAAACATATCAGCAATGGCTGGACAGGCTATTCGATGTGTCAATTCATAGCCATAGCCATCATTCCAATAGTATTCAAGATCTTCAGCAAATTCTAAAATTCTTATAGAATTACGATCGAGCAATTGGCACCATACCGAGGGTTCTTTGCGACGTTGCCAAGCCGTCTCAAAGGCACACACCGTATAAATAAGTCGTGCTGTTTGGGCATCAATATTAGATAGTTTAGTTTTTTTGCGCAGATGTTCGAGAACGTAGAGCATATGATTTGTTTGCAAAAATTTACGCACATTGTCAAATGTTTGGGGATTTTTATCAACATCAGTTTTCCAGCGACTACATAATTTATAAAACTAAAATGAAATAAAAGAAGAACATTTTTACATTAAATTATAAATTAGCTTATTAATCAAAGTAAAATATAATATTTAGATAGTTAAATAAAATAAATAAAACAAATCTTATCTTATTGTTTACCTGGTGACGGTTCATATACGGCCACCGTATTGTCTACAAAACCTACAGCTAAAGACATTTTGTATGAATGGAAAGCTAGACAAGTGGGATGTCCAATTTTTGGACCCATAAAACTATCATTACTACGTAAAGTACTGTGTACACGTCCCAATTGTTGTGTATTATATATAGTGATTTTATTTGCACTACCGCAAGCCACCAAATCGGCCGATTGATGGACCGTTATAGCGGTGACATCATTTCCCACCTCCAATTGGTTTAGTATACCACCATTAGGTGCCCTTGAACGTAAATCTATAACAATTACTTTTCCCTGTGAACATCCAGTCACTAGAGTGCTTTGATTATCTCGAAGACAACAGCTTAGTATTGCACCAGAATGTTCGCGATAAACGCGTATACGAGCTTCTTGTGGTGGACAACGTTTGTCATAGAGGCGTACGCTACCATCACCACAACCACCCACGATTATATCACTGCGTACATTGTTGGCGAAAGGTGAAAGAACGCGTATACTATGCTCACTTCCTATCGAAATGTCACTGACTCGCAATTCACGTTCTACATCCCAAATGCGCATAAAACGACTAGCTCCACCAGCTACCACTAATTGTTGAGAACATTGTTGCCAGGCTGTTACCAAACCACAACCATCACCGGCTATATCTTTACGTGTGTATTTCGTACTCGATCCCAAACTAGGTGAAGTACCTAAATAACTGGCTTGTAATGCTGGCAAAGCCACCCAAGCTGTTACCAAACGTCCCGGAGAATCTCTGGCTTGTTCTTCAGAAGCCGCATTCGTATTTGGTTGCCAAATACGTACAACACCATCCTCATGACCAGCCAAAGTCAAAGGTATGTCATGGGCATTTAAGAATTCAATAGCACTAACACGAGCTACGGAAGCTTGTACCGTATGAGGTGGTGGTGAAGCTGATGAAGTTCTACGACGTGAAGTGGCAGCATTTGATGGCACAGAGGTCGGCGTAAATGTCCTCAAGGTATTGCGTTGCCAATCATACAACAAAACTTTTTCTCTATAGGCTACGGCAATTTGTTGTTCATATGGCAGCAATCGAACTAATGAAGGTGTAAATTGTGTTTTGCGTGACCAACTTTGTGTGTCAATACGTAAAGCTTTTGTTTGCTGTTCTCTAGCTTGACGTCTTATCTGACGGTTGCGTTGGTAACGACATTCTCGTGACCTTAGCACAGGATCATTTTTATCGATGGGGAACACTTGTACGCGTTCGTTAGACTTATCAGCAACATAACGATATTTGCCTGGTCGTGTGAAATAGGAAATTGCCCAGGGTATAAATTCAGTCGTTACAATTGGTTTCAATGTATGTGATTTCGACTCAAAATTATTATCACTTGCACTACTATGACCAGAAGCGGAGCCATCACCACCACCAGATGTAGCTGCTCCACCCATAACTCCTGTACTGCTATTGCCACTCGTATTAGCTACATGTGGTTCATTGATAATGGTGGGCGCTGTGCCAGAGGGAACATGGCAACTGTCTGTTTCATCATTCATGGAAGTAGTACGCAACTTACGTTGCAACAACGCCTGCGGATCATTTACCAGACTTCTTAATTTTGGCGCCCAATGATTTGTTTGATTCACATGTGGTCCTGTTCCACCTACGGGTGGTGATTCTCCAGTTCCACCTCCTGGTTGCATCAAATAAGATACACGTGTATTGGGACTTGGTGGTAAACTAACACTTAAACTAATACATTTTTCATTGGTGGCCTCTTTGGCTGTAATTAAGCACAGTGCTGCATTCTCAATGTGTTTGATAATTTTTTGAGCCATTTCAGCCACTTTGGGGAAGGGATCTTGACCCAGCAAATAAATGCCTTGCCATAATTTAAGGAAAATCGATTGAAATGGTATGGCTGCCGAACTAATATTCGAAATTGAACTTGAGCTTACACCGCGTCTCATAGGACCATGTCGCTCTAGGCTGTGAGTGGAATGATGATGGATACCACCATGACCACCACTAGCAGTGGATGAAGAAACTCCTGTTAAAACATGACTAACACTTGCGCTCCGATCACTATTTGATGACGAAGACATGGGCTGTTCTTGTAAATAGACAGTGACAAATTGGGATTCAAATAATAGAACCATCCATTGTAAGGCGGCAACCAATTCCAAACGCACTAACGGAGACATATCTTCACTTACACTTTCAATCAGTGTAATGGCAATAATACGATCAATATTATTAGCATGTTCCTCCGAACGATCAGTTACCGAACTTATAAACGTACCCAGAGCAAACACTGCGGCTGCTCTAACTTCGGGTATGGGATCTTTAAGTAAAGGATAGAGCTTTTCATGAGCCAAATCCCTAACACCAGACCAGCGGGCTTTCTCAAAGTTTTGCCAAAGCATACCTTGAATTGTGAAGAGAAAATTAAAGAATAGTTATAGGGGGAATTGGTTTCAATATATTAAGGATTTACCTAAACAAATGGCCAACCATTGCCTTAAAAGCCAACTTTCATCATTCAACTGTTCTAGACATATGGATACTAAAGAACCTTTTAAGGCGCTATCTTGACCCATTAAGAAATTATTTACAATGCAGGCCAATACAAAAGCCGATAGAGTACGATACTCCTTTGCTACTGTAGTATCTTGTAAAACAGCCAAAAAATATTTGTGATCCTTAACTAAATCCATTTGGCAAGAGCGATCTACTGCCAATATTTTGGCCCATATAAATACCAAAACTGGACGCAATTCTTTGGCAGAACTTTGCAATAACTTAAGTACGTAAGGGAATATGCCTACACCCAATGCCAAATCCACGGCCCAGGGACCCAAATCCAAAAATCGGGCCAAAAGTTCCAAAGCTCTTAGACGATGAACTTGCGACAACAGAACTTGTAATACAATAGGCAGTTGTTCGGGAGGAGTACGTGACTCGGATTCACGATCCAGCCAAACTTGAAATGCTGTCAACTGTTCCTCGAAGAAGGGCAACTGCTTGTAAGGAGCGCCATGCTCTAAAATATCCGGCAATTGTTGCAAAGCCAAATCCACCACTAAATCCCAAGCCGTCCACATAGGATGACGGAAACAAGGTGGCAAGGCAGGATGCGACACTGGCGTACAATCGTGGGAACGTAAAATTCTTTCGGCCAACAAAAAATTACGAAACAAACTGGCAACTAAAAGATCTTGTCTAAACAGCTTCTGAAACAATTCTCGTGGCAAAGTATTCCATGCTATGGTATCTGTTATGGCAGTAAAAACCCAATTTAGCTCTCCTAACATGGTACGACGGTCATTTACTTTCCCCGGTATCTTATCGATAAATTCTGTATGCAGGCGTGGTACCAATACAAATTTTTCACGCATTGTATACCATTTCAAGGCAATATTTATGGGTGTTGTAAGGCAGGACGTAAATAAATCAGCCGGTAATTGAGCATTCATAGGTAATATTTCTCCCACCGAACAGGCTGCTAGATGAATGCAATTCTTGTAACTAGGAGGCAAGTTGGTAGATTGAACTCCAGGATGAAAACGTTGAGCAGCTGCTATGGCTTTTTGAACTTCTCTTTCTTGCTGTTCGGCAAACTGTAGAAATGATTGTATAATTATGCCGGCATTTGAACAGTCATAAACATAGATGGAAGGATCATCCATCCAGCTTTGTAGTTCAAATATGCTAAGGGGTATATATTGGGTAAATGTCTTGTTAAACACCCAGATCTCACCATTGGCGGTAGGTTTGGGGACACCATGGCCATTGTAATGAAATAATATACGTTCACCTTTGGCATTGCGCCTTAAAGAGATACATAACTTTTTCACATCCTCCACGGTGGGATCATGACATTTCTTGTAACGGGCTCTAGGCTGCCATCTTTCATATTGCATTTGCAAATTTGCACCTATGAGATCCATAGCTTTGGCTGCCGATACAGAGGAGGGATCTATCCAACATTCCAAACGGGAACAGGGTTGTATTTTTATTACATCTGGTGGATCTACCCCAATATTTAGACATAAAACCAAAGCCACACTTGCTGTTTTCATACGTTCACGTATACGCCAAGGTTGTCGTTCGCAATCTATAGGCTCTATAGCTTCATGATGACGTTTAGCTTGAAAACATAGAGGACAGCAATTATCGGGCACCTGCTCAGGTATTTCGCCCAAGGAAAGCTGTTGCAAGGCTTTTGAAACTTGTTGTGCATCATTGGTCACGGACGTTTTACGGCTTAGTGACATATTAGAAAAAGTTCCACCTGAAATCAATGAGTTGGCGGCCACTTTACCCGTACTTTCACTAGTAGTGTTGTTGCCCAAATTTGAGGCATATGAATTGCCGGTAGATTTTGTTGTATTACAGTTTCCAGTTGAGGCTCCCGCGGATACTGCTGTATTAACTGCTGTTGCGCTTATATAGTGGGACTCGAACATTGATTATTGTTTGCAGAAACAGAAATAATAAAACTTTAACTATATGAGTACAACAACAATTGCCACCAGCAACAACAACTTAAAGAAGTCACAGAAAACATTAACAGCAACAACAAGAATAATATTTTATTAATAAAATTAAATAGAAGCAGCAGCAGAAATAATAAATAGTTGTTTTATTAGCAGCAAACAGCAACAATAAATAAATTTGTTGGATTGTTTTTGTTGTTGTTGGTTGAGTGTGTATAAAGAAAATATATTAACAAGGCGTCTTTTGTCTGGCCTTTCTTTATTTCTTATTATTGGATTCGATTTAGTTTGGATGCCGACAACGATTATACGTAAAAAGTGAGGAGGGCGTTATATAGATTTTTCTTTTATTGAATTTTCATTATAAAACAATTTAATTTTCTTTATTCTTTATAAACAATAGTTAAACACTTTTTGTTGTTACTTATTTTTCAATGTTTTTATTTCAAAAAGAAATTGCGGCTGAATTCTTGGAATTTTCTTCTGTCAGTTGTGTATGTGTGTTTGTAATACAATCAAAACAACATAACCACAATTTTTTGCGTAGGGAAAAAGTTTCCCTAACGATTTTTTCCAACACCTTTCAAGCGAATTTTTTCCACTTTCACTTGGAAATTTTTGTGTTTCACGTATTAAATATGAAAATGCACTTAATGTTGTGTTTATTTTCTCTATTTTAACAATTCTTTTAGCTAATATTTTTAATTAAATTGAAAATAAAAACTCAACCACGTTAATACGAAAAAATACGCAGCATTTTTTCACAGTTCAACTTTTTGACTTTTTCACTGTGACTCTCGCATGCATAATGTTATGCACAGAGATGCCAGAGTATATTATTAAAGAAAATAACATAATATTTTTAAAAATAAACAAGTTAATGTAATGTATTTGTTAACATTCATATATTATGTAAAGAAAATTGAAGTAAATAAATCATAATTTGTTGATATATTGTTTTTATTATTGCATTATAATTATTTATTAAACTACCGGTTATTTGTTAGCATAATATGGCACCTTTTAGCCGACCCATTTACTCTCGCTCTCATTTGAAAAGAGGTAAATGTCAAAATGGTTTTTGATAAGATGCCATATCAATTTATTACTAAGATGCCAGAAAAAATGCTTTAACGTAATTTATTGAAATTTGAATTTAAATATATACCAAGCGGATTATATTAAATCAATGGATTTAAATAAATTAAAGGGAAGTAAACAATATTTTCACATTAAAAAGAATTGGTAAAAGTTTTCGTCAATGAGCATCTTTTTGATGGCACTATTTATATTCAAAAATTATAATACATTCACCAACCCATAGGAGACTAAAAACGTTGAAAAACAATAAGTACCAAAAGCTATATTTCGAATGTGCCACTAAGCATTTGGAGTAAAAGAAAAATAAAATTTTATCGAAAACACTTTACAATATATAAAATAATCTATCAACAATCTGGCATCTCATAGCCTCCAGCATTGCCATTTTTAAAATATTATACCATACAAACAACAGGGTAATTCAAATAATTTAAATTGGCACCCCCAATTAGATTCAAATGACCAAACTAATAAAAATTGAATCACAAATATCCCACTTACCCTCAGAACTGGGTCCTTGTGTAACGCTTCTGGATAAATAATATTGCCGATACGATTTCTACCAAATAAACCGGTAGCAAAGCTTTGAGCACTTTTAAAAGTTCGTTGGGTAGCCGTGTATTTAAAGAAATAATATTCAGGATTATAAATGTCAGGCAATAATTTGGGGAATCTGTTTTGCATGCGTTCAGCTAATTCTACAAGTTCATCTTCTCCCTCAGGTACTAAATATTTTTCTTCTTCAGCAGGTATTGTAAAATTCCATAATCTCAACTTTTCCAATTGTTTAGAACATAAGTCGGCATCTTTTTGTAATAAAATTTTATCTCTTAGAGAAGTTAATTGCGTTTTAATGCGAACAATTACTTCCTCGCTGGGATTACGAGTGCCGTGACGTATTACGGACCAAATGCGTAAAGGAGTGCAACCTGCAAGTAAAATTTGTTATAAAGTTACGCTTTTTCTGAATTCAAAAAGGTTGTTACTTACCTTGATAACTTTTAGGTTTATCATCTAAATTGGCCACCACCCTATAGGGCGTTTTTGTTGATAAATAATTTTCAATATCAAACCTTGGCAGCTCTTTGCACAGCTCTGCTTCCTTTAACGATAATGCTGCATCATCATCAGTTATATCTTTGTCTGCATTAACACTGATTTTATAGATTAGAAAAGTAAATAAAATAACAAGTAGACTTTTAGACATTGTAAAACATTAACAATAATTTTAGTATTTTTGCATTTGCATGCAAAAACTTGTCAGTTATAGTAAAAAAAATTGTTAGGAATATCAAAAGGTGTGGAAAATAAATAAAAATAGATTAATTTTAAGTCGGAAAATTTTTAGCAAACACGACTGCAGCGAGAAGATAAATTAATTTTAGTTTTGTATGTTTACGAAGAGATAAATGTAAACAAACACATATGATAAAGAGACAACAGCTGTTGTTATTCTATTACAATAACAGAGTGTTTCCGATTAATACAAAATTTTGAAAAAGAAGAAATTTAATTATTAAATGGTAGTTGAAAATTTAAATGCTTTATATAAAATCCTTTTAGCAGAAACAGTGTATATTCAATATTTTCAAGCTTTCATAGTTCATTTTCATAGCTCTAGTTCAATTATAGTTCAGATATATTCTTTCTTATTAAATTCTAGTTCAGTTCTAGTTTAGTTCAACTTCTGTTCTAGTTTAAGTCCAGTTCATTTGTAGTTCATTCTAATTCAGTTCAATTATCTTTCAGTTCTAGTTCAGGTTCAGTTCTAGTTTAGTTCTAGTTCTAGTTCAGTTCTAGTTCAGTTCAAGTTCAATTCTAGTTCAGTTCTAGTTCAGTTCTAATTCAGTTCTAATTCAGTTCTAATTCAGTTCTAGTTCAGTTCTAGTTCAGTTCTAGTTCAGTTCTAGACAGAAAGGAAAATTACGCTCTAAAATATCGGGTTATATCATTCTACAACTGGAGTATATAATATAAAATGGCGATGAACCCGTGGCTTCAGAATTGGATGCTATAGCCAAATCTACTGTTCATTTTATATGAATAATTTAACATTTTTTCAAGTTCTTATAAATTTAAGAAACGCACTATACCTTTTTGAACGTCATCATCATAGTCATTTTTATTATTATTATTAAATAAACGCATACTTTTGACTGCATTTAAGTATAAAGTTAAAGAAACGGCACCACCACCAAATAAAAACCCGCATCCATATCCATATTTAAAACCCCAAACTTATTCCAATTTAACTCTACAATCCTCACACACATACAGATACTCACGTCACACACATTTAATAACAATTTTGCATTCGTTTAATACGGAAAAATAAGAAAAAAAAAATAAAATAAAACATAGCATAAATAAAAAATGACTTTATGAGGAAAAATTAATAATAAGAAAAATATATTTCTATTTAAGAGTTTGTGTGTGCGACTGTGAACAAGTATGTATGTATGTTTTTTTATTCATTTTGTTTTTTTTTTGAAAATATTTTAAATAATGAATACACTTTTTCGAATACTTGTTCTTGGTACTATTTACTTATACATTTTCACAAATACCTTAAAAAGCAGTTTTGCAGAAATGAACGTTATAATATGAAATGAAAATATTTGTATGTGTGTGTGTTTTTTTATTATTTGTATAATTTAATTTTAATTTAATGTTCATATTTAAGTAGAAGTGGAAAATATATGTATACACAAATTTTGAGTGTAAATGTATGGAATCGTGAGTGTTGCCGAATGATAGGATGAGAATAAGAAACTAAAGACAATTTGTGTAGGTTTTAATGAAATCCAACTGAAAAAGTTACCATGAATGCTGATGAACTGAAAATATGACTACTATTCTTCTGGTGTCTGTTAACGTTCACACTCATCTTGCCTAACAGAGACAAGATGAGTATTTTATGATCAAAAATCCTGCTGCGTTTTACTTCTCGTAATTCCAAGTAAATTTGAATGAAAATAATAGGAAACAGCTTTCGTTAACTTCACGAACTTCAGAACATTTATGTCCTTTATCCCAGGGAAAGAAGGAATTAATGAATTGAAGGTCTGCAGGTATTTCAGCGAAATCATATTTGACAAATATCCGAGTCTAATCTGATGGACCGGAGGTATGCAGCTTCAGTGGCTTGATATCGTTTATACTCTATAAGGAATATGAGTATTCTTCAATATTATTAGAAGTATAGAAATAAGTCTATGGCAAAAAAATCGTCGCCCAAAATGAACAGTCTAAAGTGGGGCTACGAAATGTTATCATTGCTATGATTTTTAGTTAAAAATAGTATTACTCCAGTTAAAATTTCAATAGAAAACATCAGAGAATTGGTGCAACATATGCTGAAAGCACCCTGTAGATCATGTCTTAAAGATAACATCGATAATGTCTTGAT
>JACGTJ010003412.1:5342-31072 GCA_014858695.1 Chrysomya rufifacies | reverse complement strand
AACTAACTAACTAACTAACTAACTAACTAACGAATACATCGAAAATTTCATTCATTCATTTCACATTTGTAACATATTTCATCACAAAATATACAAGAATCATGGATTTTTGTGGGTGGGTGGTTCACGCCCATTATTTTCCAATATTCTTTGTACTATCTAACAGTCAGTCTAAAATTTCATCTTTTTACGTTCTTTCCTTTTACATTTAGGGCGAAATATGCCTAAAAATCCATATTTTTATGAGCGAACGAAAAAATGGGCAGGTTAGGCCTCTTTCTCGCATCTTAATTTCCCGTTACTATATTATAATTTACCTTAAATTTCATCGTTGTATGTTCATTCGTTTCATTTTTATGACAAATTATGTACTAAAATGATACATTTTCATAAGTTTTTGTTCCATAACTTCCTTATTTATAATCCAATTCTGCCCATTTTCAATAACAAACAACCCTTATATATAGAGAAATATTTCGTCTTCCTAGCTCATCCCGTATGATATCTATCATGCTTTCTACAGTCAGACGGATGAACATCTCTAGATCGTCTTAGAATCTCTCCAGGACCCAGAATATATATACATATTGGGGTCTCAGACTAATATCTTGACATGTTACAAATGGAATGATAAATTAAATATACCTCCCTATAATTTTTTATGGTAGATTAAAAAAAAACCCTTCTGCCCCTTTAAAACAAAAAAATTTATTTATTTGATTTTTATCCTCATTATTATTATTCGTGATTTTATCATTATAATATTTATTCATATGAAGTTATGAATTTTGTTTTAAACATTAAAGTTATTGTGGTTTAAATGGATACCAAAAAAATTTTTTTAAATTAAGGTTTTATAGGTCAAGACAGTACAGTAAATGTATAAAAATATGAAAAATTAGGAGTCAGTTAAAGATTTTTTTTATGATTGTTTTGAAAATGTTGACAAGATGTTGAATTATGGAATGCAACTGTTTATGGTCCTTCGAGTCTAATTCGAATGACACATCCCTGCAATTTTTGTTGGCTGTTTAAAGTTCAAAACCACTAATTCAGGAACATGTTATCTAGCTAGCTTTTTAAACACGTCCATGATGTCATAGGATGTAATCAATTATTTCTTTTTGAGGTTAGATAAGTTCGTAGAATGTTTGCCATCTTTTCGTTTTGAATCGATAAAAGGCACGATGCAGCCATAGATACGTTGACAATTAGTTAGCTAGGTATAGTTGAAAAATATTTTCAATTACCACTAACAAATACAGGGATACTTATGGTCCTATAATTTTATTGATAGTGTTTATAGCCAACAGTTTTTTTTTACATCGAAAGTATTATTTCGACTTTTAAGACGAAAGATTTTCGCCTAAAAAGGCGAACTAAGACATAACGCAGTTCTTTAATCAATAATCGTTTAAAAGGAGCAATGGATTAGACTATAGCATCTGATTCTAGAGTTAGACCTGTTGGCCACACCTACAGACAGGATTTTTATAAGAAGTTTATAAGCGAGTCGTTTGCTCTAAATCAGACACACATGTTCCATTGAGGGTTTCTCCGTCAACGATCGTACATCTATTCAACGTAATTGTTATACAGATTTCTTGTTGTTGGGAGGTTCTTTATTGGAGTGTCCTATTTTTGGAGGGAAAATCATTTTGGAGCAACAACAGATCTGTTACAACCTGTTATTGTAACATTAAAATATGCACAACTTATGGTCCTTCGAACCGGATATTTACTTCTACAATAGTTGTTTATACAATTAATATTTCTATGAATTTATATTCATACAACTTTCATGGTATAACGAGCTGGATCTCTACTACCCAAATTGCTTCAGACAACAAACAACTTCTTTCTTTTAAATATCTGTTCACCATTTAAGACATTTCTCTGACATCATGCTTATTCATACATACTTAACAAACAGACAAAGAAAAAAAATCAAATTGTTACTCAAAAAGGAAAAATCAAAATTCAAATATGAAATATTCATATTCAAATATATCTATCTAAAACAGAAGAAGAATAAGAAAAGAAAAATTTCTGTCTACATGCATCATGTATTTGTGGGTTTTTAGCAAAACATTTTTTTCTATCTCTCTTTCCTTTCAATCAAATGTAGAATTTTGTACATTTTTTCTATCTACTAGGATTCTAGTACATCCATCAACAACAAAGCAAAAAAATTGTATAAAGATTTTTGTTTCTTTTGTAGATTCATATGTGAATGAGTGATGACATAGATATGTTGGTTTTTAAGATTTGGTATAAATAACTTCCGGTTAATCGATTTCGAAGGCCATGAAAATAGGGTTATAAATCGTAATAGATTTTTATATCTACAATAAAATATTATACTTAGATTTGTGATTAAATAAAATTTTGAAAATTTCAAGAATTTTATATTGAAAAATTACAAGATTTTTAAGTTTTTTTATTTAATTAAACTGGAAGAGTGTTCCTTTTAAATTGTGCAATGTTAATCGTTTAAAGAAAACACTTGTTTCATATATCCCATAAAAAAAAAGAAATTTAACAACACTATTTCCAGAGCAATAGTGTGGCATGTATTTTTACATATTTTACATACATTCTTCATGTGTGTCATCTATTTTATTTTATGACTATATTTTTCTTCTTATATTTATTATATGTTTTCTAACATTGTATTTTTTTGTTAGCTCCTTTAACATATTTATACCCTACACCATTATCGCTGCATAAGCCAAATATTTGATATATAAATGTTGCCAGTTAAAATTGATCATAATCATTCCATTATTTTACCTAGATCCCATATCAATCTATCTCCGGAAATAAAAGTTAAAACACATATCTCATGTCTCCAAATGTCATTCTAATCGGCCCATCATTTCACATATTCTTTGTACATATATTCTCCCAGAGTGAAGGTTTATCACGAAATGTTTACATGGACAGACGGCTTAAGTTAGCCAGACAGATTGGCAATGATTTTGAGTCGAACGTAATAATTAAAAGTGGGCGTCGAAGAGTGTCAACATTTCTTCAGTTTCTTCTTCTCATTCGTTGAAAAGATGTTATGGGATCGGCAGTTTTCAAATCCATTTTTATGTGTTCATATTTTAAATATTGAGTTCCAGTTGACACCTATTTAATTGTGATTTGGTACCACCGAAGAGGTGAAATTTTAAAAGTATCATTTTCGTATATACGTGTCTAGGAATACCCAAAGTATCTCGAACGGTTTACAAGCACATGCTTATACAAATTTGTCATAGATTATTATTTTTACTCAAGGACGAATCCTATAGGTATTAGTTATGATCAGTCCACGTAGTTTTTAAGATATATTACTGAAATTTGCTACAGGTTTTGCTCCAGGGACGTAGCATATTAGATTTGGTAACGTTCGGTCATTCGGTCTCATGGCTCCCATATAAATGTCCTCCCGGAATGGGGAATAATGTCTATAACTCTCTTAAATATGATTATAGTTTATTGAAATTTAGTACACATAACTTTTCTGTAGATTTTAATCTATGTTTCAAATTTCATTCCAATCGGTCTAATATTTCACCTGGCCCCCTTGCAAAAGTTCTCACAGAATGAGGTATTTACACCATAAAATGCTAAAATATGCGGAGAAAGTCGCTGTTTTTTAGATATCTTACTGAAATTTTGCACAGGTTTGCTCCAAGGAAGAAGTCTATTAAAATTAGTCATGATCGGCTTATCATTTTTCATAACCCCTATACAAGGGGCCTTCCGAAATGGGGAATAAGGTCTAAAACTCTCTTAACATGTGTTTCATTTAATCAAATTTTGTACGATAACTTCTTTACGAAATTTAATTCAAGCATTTCACTCGAATCGATGAAATATATACATAAACATATTCCGTCCTCATGTGGCGTGGGGTGTTAAATAGTCGAGCTTGACGTACACCTTAACTTGTTTATAAATATATATACAAACACAACTAAATCTCCTGTGAAATTCTTAGGTTTTGTGTCAGTTAGAGGGAAATGAATTAAAGTTTATTGAGATGAAATTTCTTTTACAGCCAATAAAAATGAAATCAACATATACAAACATATATATCTACAACATTAGGCTAAAAATAGTAAGGACGACCTCATGTCTGTTAAGAAATGATAAATTCTCAAGAGTAGAATTTTGAAAAATTTTTTGTAGATTTTTACCAAAGGAAATTACATAAAATATTTGTATTCAAGTTACATATTAAAGTTACAAAATTTGAATAGTTTTGCAAATCATTTTTGTTTCTTTTTTTTTTATTTTTTTACTTATAAAATTGTATATACACTCCAAGGATTTTAAATAATTTACTAAATGGAAAAAAAGGATATTTGTATATTGCAAAGAAAGAGAGAGAGAGGGAGAAAGAGAGATAGTGCAAAAAAGGAATTTTTCATATATAAAATATTAAAATGATTTTTTTTACTAGTTATGGTTTTATATTAAGGTTTAGTAGATTTATACTTAATTTAAATTGTTAGTTTACAAAAATTTAAGTTTATTTGTTAAGTAAAGTATTTAATGAAGTTTAAGCTTTAAATAACCCAAACAAGTATTTATGTTTGTTAAAGTAAATAAATGGATCTTGTTAACTTAAGTAGCAATGAAATAAATTTAGTTTTTACGTATAATAACACAATACTAATTCTTATACTCTGAAAAGGGATTAAGGAATTTATGTTTAACAAGCATTCACATGAAAATGTATTGTGTAAGGACTATCGTATATAAATTAGATACATTTTATGATAACTTTTCCATTAGTTATCGATAGATGTTAAAAGTAATGTTGAAAAATAAAGAGTAATAATTTTCTTTAAAAAGGTAGTGTTTAATTTGATAATGGTTTAATTCTCTATAACAAAATATGACTTTATGTTTAGAAATTCTTAAAAAAAACAATTGGTTCAATTTGTCAATGGCCTGTTTCTTTATATCTTAATAACACTTTTGCTCGGTTTAAGGAAGAGAGAAAGAGAGCGAGTTTTTGCCTAAAATTAAGTTTCTTTATGACTCTAAAGCAGCCATCGGCAACACATTGCCCACACATTTTATAACAATTTGATTTTGCGAGAGTAAATACCCTGCGAATATTTGGTTAATTTCGTTCAGGTAACATTTGGCGGATTACTGCTTTAAAGCTTTAAACTAAACAGAAATTCCATATAAAAAATGGCGAAATGTCTTCCAATTAGAGTTAGATAACTTAGCACATTTTAGACCCGAGTTCTGTGTTCAGTTTAGCAAAATTAACTAGTTCAGTGTTTCTTATTTAATTGCTCATTAACCGAACTAGTTCTTTTTACAGAGCTAAGCTAAAATGAGCGCTGAACACAAAATGAGCGCTGTGCACAACTTTAGGCCCAATCATTTAGGTATTTTTAGAGTTTTGGGAAAATATTTACTTATATCTTCTCTTATGTTTGACCACTAATCAGATCGTATTACGTATACAAATCCGTAAAAGGAAATGGAGATGGATTGAGCACACATTGAGAAAGGATGTCCTTTATATCGACCGGATCAAATGTAATCCTCAGGGTAGCTTCACTAACGTGAAGTAGACAACTGAATAATGAAATTGAAAAATCTTTTAGCAGCTGGGGTCGAATAAAAACCATCGCTCAAAACAGACCGGAATGGCTTATATTTGTTGAAGCCCTATACTCCTTTTATAGCAAAAGAGAGCTTAGTATTCGTAGGTTAAATATTAAAATCAAGGATTAGAAACAAATATGGATATCATTAAAGCATTTGGCTTCTTCAATTAAATTTTGAATACAGACAAATATATGTATGAAATTTAATAAATGCTACGATTCGAAGGATCAAAAAAAAGAGTTTATAAAATTTCCAAAGAATATTTGTTGGTAGTCTAGAGTTATTTTTTTTTTTGTATCTATCATTTTCAAACTCTTTGAATGCGAAACAAGTAGTTATCTAGCTTCGAAGGACCAAAAACTATAAGCTATTTTATTTAACAAGTGTGTGCGGCGTTTTAGAGCGTACTAAATTGTCCATTCTCAGACATTTTCACACTTGGAAAGAAACAATAGGTTTATGATGATTAACCACGAAACAAGCTATCTAGCTGCGAAGGACCAAAAACAAGATTTGAAAAACTTCCGAGTAGTTTTTAAGTTATTGTATAGCTGACATTTTCAAAACCATTGACTACAAAGGAACAAGCCATCGAGCTAGCTATTTTAACAAGTGCATGTTCTAAAACATAATCAATTGCCCAGTTTTGAGGTTATGTAAGGCTCATGTAAAACGCTTCAACAAATTCTGATTCTCAACATCTTTTAGTTTAGAAAGAATAGTGATAATTGATTACTCAGTTAGATAGTTAAATACTAGTTAGTTAGTTAACAAATATTCTCAATTGCTACCTAAAAAAACTGTAAAGAAATGCTACAATTCGAAGGACCAGAATCACAATAGACAATTATTAAAAAATCTAAGCCAAAACTTGTTTTTGAAATCTAGTTGTTTATAAATGTATACTTTCATTGGCATAAAAATATATTGATGGTAACTTTAAATTTCTTTATAAACACTTTTCGATTAAAAAAAAGAAAAAAAGCATATTACACAACTGATGACTTTAATCCGCATAAAACCTAAGCATTTTAAAATCTTTTGTAAACAAGTTAATCTGAAATTCATTCATATATATAATTTTTACAAAATTTTTTGAAAACTTCATATGATTAATGTATGAGAAAACAGTCGGCTTGGTGTTGTATGGCGGTTGCGGTTTTAAGTTTCTTAGAACTACAGAGAACAGAAACAAAAGTAACAAAACAAAAAAACCCTAAATTTAAATAAAACGACTTTGTAACGTACATTTGCTTTAGCTTTATTTTGTTTTTGCTTTTAGACTTTTAAAAAACAAATAAACATGGATAAATAGTGTACACATATGGTGTATGGTAAGTTAACATGGTAATCAAGCGTTACTCATAATTTGTATTTTGAAAATAAATACATAGAAAAAAAAAAAGAAACATTACGTTGTCGTCATTGTCGTCGTTGACGTCCAGTGTATCCCAAGAAACACAAATAAAATAATAAACATTTTAAATGTTTGCTCCATGTCAACAAAACAAAAAACAACAACAATTCACAGACAAAACATAGAAACAATGAAAAGTTGTTGTGGGGTGAAATGAAAGAAAAAAAAGATTTCAATATTCTTTTAAACAAACAACAATTAGTTTGAAATCAAATTTAAGCTTTATTTTTAAAAAGATATTTAAAAACAAGTTAGAACGCTATATTCGGTTGTGACGAATCTTTTATAAACTCAACTTATTTGGGCGAATTCATTTCATCAAAAATCCTTAAAAAATCAGCAACATTTTCAGTGAAAAACTGGGTCTCTATCTTTTATAGCAGCTTCACAAATCCAAAGTGAAGATTAAAGAGCAGGTGGTGTGACTGTTTGTGTGTTTGGCTAAACAAAAACAAATTTTATTAAAAATTTAAGTTTGTTTTTTTTTCACAATAACTCTATTAAATATAGACCGATTTTAAAAATTTGAAAAGTTGAAATTAGAGAAATATTCATGCTATTGTTTTATAGAAGAAAACATCAACCTTTGGGAGTACGACTTTCAAATAAGCGATGATAAATTACCTATTCCGTTCTACGTTCTAAATGTTTGTATCCGCTAAAATGTTAAACCGAAAAATCCTCTAAAAATCAGGAAAATTTGCAGTGAAACAATGAAGTCTGTATCTCTTATAACGGCTTCACAAATCCAAAACAAAGATTTAGGGTAAAGTGGTGTGTTTGTTTGTGTGTATGGTTTTTTATAAGCAAAACAAAAACAAGTACTGTAGTAAATAAAATAAAGTTCAATTGTTTTGTGACAATATATATGTTCCCTTTGTTCCTATAAGGAGCATAGGTCCTCAACAAATATACGCCATTCCGGTCTATTTTGAGTGATGGTTTTTATTTGACCCTAGTTTTTATCAGATTTTTCGACTTCATTCTTCAGCTGCCTACGCCACATTAATGATGGTCGCCCCATTCTTCGGCTAACCTGAGGATTCCATTCGATCGCAGTACGGGCGTTGATATCAGAGGCATCATTCCTCTGTGTGTGCCCAATCTATCTCCGCTTCCTCTTACGGATTTCTATACATACTGCAATCTGGTTAGTGGTCGACCATAATCTGGCGTTGGATGTAATGTTAGGTCAGAAAATTTTTAGGATTTTACGCAAGCATCTGTTGACAAATATTTGCAAGGCATTGTAGTCACGTGGACGAAGATTCCAACTCTCACAATATTGACAATAACTTCATTATTTTTGAAACGATTTGAAAAATTCAAAAAACTAAAGTTAGGAAAAAAATGTATGGTTGGTCCATGTCCGTAGTTTATATAGTAAAAGTTGATATATTTTGAAATAATTAAATAATTAAAACAGTTTTTTATATCTAGACTATTTATGAATGGATTCTGGCGAATTTCAATAGCAAAATCTTCACAATCCTAAGGAACGATTTGACATACATATTGTACAACTTTAAGATCAGGGGCCTTCATAAACTACATACCAACTGACGGGCGGACAGACCAGAATGTTTCGATTTGTTTTGAGCTCCCAATTCAGAATATATGCGTCTCAGATGATAGCTGAAGAAATTACAAATGGAATGACAGACTTATATATACCTTATCACTATAAGTGAAGGGTATAAGTATATAAAAAAAACATTTAAATTTTAAATTTGTATAATTTGTTGAAATTTTTGAGGAAAAAGTTATTTTGTTATGTAGACAACAAAGAAAAATTGACATGAATAATACAATTTTTTTTTAAATATAAAAGTTTATAAACATTTTTAATATTTTGTTATTTTTTTTTTTTATTTCAAACTGACTAAAAACATTAAAATTTAAGATTCTTAATTGAATAATGGCTATGAATATGGGTATTATGACACAGGCCGATTTAAATGAGGCTGCTAAATTGGAAAAACGTAAACAATATGAAGAAGAACGTAAGAAACGTATATTCAATGCCAAACAACGTTTATATGGGGTGAGTTTGATTATACTATAGAAGGGAAAAAAATTAGCTAATCACAAGCTTTTCTTAATTATCTTCACACATTCAGCTCGATTTAGATACTCTGGAGCGACAAATTGCTGAAAAATCTAAACTCCAACAAAATGAGATCGAATATGAACGTCGTTATGAACAACAATCTAATCAGATACAAAAAGTTTTACATAATAAAGAATTAGAATTAGAGAAACGTAAACGTGCTGTTGAAAGCGATCTGAATTATTATCGTTGTCGTTTTCAGCGCAACGATCAAAGACGAGAATTCGATCTTAATGATCCGGATTTTATTAAAAAATCCCAACCAGTACGTATAGCTGATCATGATATTAATTTAGGTATATCCTCAGCACAAATTTTCTATGGTGAAGATTTGGGTCATCGTGAACGTAAACAAAAACAAAGAGAACAACAAAGAGCCTGGTTAGATCAACAAATATTAGAGAGAAAAAATGCCGAACAAGCACGTTTACAGGCTGATAAAGTTCTACAAGAATCTATACAATCTCGTGATAAACGTTTAGAAGATATGGCGAAATCTGAACGTAAAATACGCCATCAAATTGTGGATTCAATAAGACAATATAACTCACAAATGGCTAAACAGAAACGTGAAGAGAATTTACGTAGAAAACAAGAGAAAAATGAAGATGATTTAGCCGAAATCTATAATATGTTAACGAGTGACATTTTAACAGAAAATCCCGATACAGCACAATCGAAAACAAATCCTAATAAGAAAATAGCTTTCATGTATCGTGGTATGTCTCCGGAAGAATTAGAGAAATTTCGTAAAGATCAACATCAACAAATACTACAACAAAAGAAACAAAAAACACAAGAACAATTAATGGAAAAACAATGGGAACAATATGCTATAAATATGGATTGTGAATTGAAATTAAAAGATTTGGAAATGGATCGTAAGAAACAAAGAGAATTTGAAAAGATGTTAGAGTTTAATGATCGTTTGGCTAAAGAGCAGCGTATGCAAAATGAATTGAACAATAAGATTTTGAATAAAAATCAAGTTTCTAAAGAATTTTTTGAACAATTTAATAAGTCATCGCGTTAAAAAGGTGTTCTTATATATACATTTTTTAAAATTATTTTAAATTTAAAGCATTTTAAATAAAGCAAATTTTTATAAAAATTTAACATTTTTGACCTTAAAGAGGGTCAAGTGTTTAATTATACCCTTCACTTAGTGATAAGTTTGTCATTCCGTTAGTATTTTCTACATTTTTCTTCTAAGACTCCATAAAGTCTTTATATTCTGAATCATGGTTAAAAAATTGAAATATGCATGTCGTTCCGTCCGTCTGTAGGTAGGTCATTTATGAAGACCCCTGATCATAAATTTGCACAATATGTTAATCAAATCAAACCTTAGGTTAGCGAGTATTTAACTATTTGGCGGAATCCATTCATAAATGGCCTAGTAGACTATTGCTATATGTACTATAGACATAATCGATCTAAATCTTTATTGAAAATATATAGACTTCATTGTATCACTGAAAACAGGCGACTTCGCATATCATAGACATAATCGATCTAAATCTTTGTTGAAAAGATATAGACTTCATTGTTTGAAAAATGTATTGATTTTTGGATGATTTTACGGTTTAGCATATTACCGGATTCGATTATCTGGAACGGAAAATGGAATAGGCGACTTCTAATCGCATACTTGGAAAAACTTAATAAAAGCCATATAAACAAACACACCACTTGCTCTTAGATCTTTGTTTCGGATTTGCGTAGCCGTTATATGAGATAGAAACCTATTTTTTCACAGCAAATTTTCCTGATTTTTGCAGGATTTTTGTGTAAAAAACTAGTCGCCTTGAAATGCTATAATACGTAAACTGAGTTGAAGGTTATATAAGATTTGGGAAAGCCGAATATAGAACGCTATATTCGGCTGTTCGAATTGAAATCTTGTTTGAATTGAAATTCATCGATTTAGAGAATCAAGAATTTTTAAGATCCTAAATATAGGTTAGTAAACAATGATCGTTTAGCTAAAGATCTCAAAATTATATCTACAAATTTTAACTATCTGAAATTTAAGGCCATTTAAAGTTTAAATTTGCCATAAGAATTTAAAGAACAAAAAAAATTCTATCATAAAACTTTTTCTTTTTCTCTTCCTAACAAAGTCTAGTCTCTACAAATCAGCTTTAAGGCAAATAACGCTTCAATAATTTTTGTGAAATTTTTAAATTTGTTAAACTTTCATTTCATTTAAACATTACAAAAATTTATCTGTCGTCTCATAATGTTTTCTTAAGGTGTCATCTCTTTTATTTTCTTCTATTTCATTTTCTTCTTTTTAGTCCTTCTAGTCATATGTGTCACAAAAAAAACCATCCTGCTGTATGTTTAAATAAATATAAGAGAAAAACAAAAAATGAGCTGCTAAATATTCAACAACAACAAAAATTGTTATTTAAAGCAATTAAAAAAACAAACCATCATGGATAAACTAAAACATAAAAGAAATGTAAAGAAAGAGAAAAAGAAATGTTGCACGTCATAAAGAAAATAAGCAAGAAAATTATAATAAAGATAAAAGTAAAGCAGCTGTCTGTGATGGTATTCACAACAGGACAAACAGATAAGAAATTAAAGACACTGGCAGGCAGAATCGGACAAAAACAAAAACAAAAGGTAAACTACTACAACTATTTAGTAATTGGTTTGGTGGAAAAACAACCCCCTGTTAAAAGGAAAAATAAACAATATCTTAGGGTTAAGAATTTAAACAAAATGTAATCAAAAATAAGAAAATACATGGAAATTTTAAAACAAACATAAAGATGTTATGCCAAGGATGATGTTGGGAATATAAATTAGTTAAAATTAGGCAAGAACCAACTTTTAAATACTCAGCAAATATCAAAATCTTGGAAGCAAAGAAAGACCTCTTGTGTACTGAAAAGTTTTAAAGGTTACAAACTAACGAAATGAGTATATAACTTTAACAATGTTGAAGTTCCTAAATATTCCTTTTTAATTTAACTTTCCCATTTATTTTTAACCTAATTCAACATATGATAAGTATAATCTCTATAAAACCTTGCCATGTTTAAACTCAAACTTATTAAGGTATTGTAATGCTCATATGATTAAAAGTATGTAGTAGTAGTAATAGTAATAGTGCCTGTCCAGCAAAAAGATAATGCTTACTTGTAGGCAATACTATGCTGTAACATTGCTTACAGAAGAATGATTACTTTGACTTTGAAAAACAGTGCAAAGGCTTAAACGTCTTATGGTTTTCGATTTAAAGTGACTTGTTAAGCAAAAGGATACTTCTAATCGAACTCAAATGTAATGAGAATTTAACATTAGAAAATCTATATCTGATCAGACAATTTGGCTTCTTTATCTGTTCTAATCGGTTGGCAGAATCGCTATCCTATTATCATAGGTCAAAATTCCTATGATAATAGGAATTTTCATTAATATGGATGATACAGAATATAAATCTCTATGTCCTCAGTCATGGATGCTTAAATCTGGAGTCTAGACGTTACTGATACTACTGTGACTACAACTGAATAAATATATGCAACAGCTACGTCCGATTGTTTCTGCAACTAAAGTAAATAATTATAAGGGACTCCGTCATCAAAGATTTAGAAAATCCTTAGGAAGGCCATCATACCGATACAAAGATAATTCATAATATTCAACGACTCAATCAAACAAAAGAGGCTGATACGCTATAAACACTCTGATAGATTAAGTGATTAGTCATACCTACGACTTTGACATCTAAGAAAAGTAAACGTAAGCACAACAAAGAAAAGTACGATATTCTGAAGAAGAAAGCTTTAATAGCAAATAAAATACGACTATAGGAAAGTACATTGACAGTATCTTTCTCAAAACTTTAGCTTACGTTTCGCTGCTAAACAAATTTTGAATTTTCCAGAAGCTCCTAAGCATCTTAATGGAACAGATAGAAACATAACTCATATTATCACTTCCTTCAAGAAAAGTAGCAGAACCCACGTAAGAAACGTATATTCAATGTCAAACAATGTTTTCTATGATTAAGTTAAGTTTGATTATGAGATAATCACAAGATTTCAATTATCTTCATACATTCAGCTCGATTTAGATACTTTGGAGCGACAAATTGCTGAAAAATCTAAACTCCAACAAAATGAGATCGAATATGAATGTTGTTATGAACAAAAAGTTGTACATAATAAAGAATTAGAATTAGAGAAACGTAAACGTGCTGTTGAAAGCGATCTAAATTATTATCCTTGTCGTTTTAAGCGCAACGATCAAAGACGATAATTTGATCTTAATGATCCGGATTTTATTAAAAAATCCCAACTAGTACGTATAGCTGATCATAATATTAATTTCTTTATATCCCTAGCATAAATTTTCTATGGTGAAGATTTGGGTTATGGTGAACGTAAATAAAAAGAACGAGAACAACAAGGAGCCTGGTGAGATCAACAAATATTAGAGAGAAAAAAATGCATAACAAGCACGTTTACAGGCTGATAAAGTTCTACTGGAATCTATACAATCGCGAGATAAACGTTTAGAAGATATGGTTAAATCTGAATGTAAAATAGTTTAATATAAAAATAAGAAATTTCCTTTTGAAAATCATAGATTTTTTAGCAGAAGTGTTGAACTTCCAGTTAGTGTTTTAGGGGTTTTGGGATTGGAAAACAAATTTGCCATTTACAGCTTGCTTAAACCATGTTTAACTATGAGCAAAAGTAAAACTAGGGCTAAGTGAAGTTTGAAACCATTTTGTTTAATTAAATTCAAAATTTGTAAACTTATATTAAAGTATTTTTAATAAAACTACCGCTTGCTTATTTTGTTTCAGAAATAAGTGTTTAAAATTAACATAAATATTACATAAATTATGTATAAAACCCTCCCAACTACTACTCACTATACATACTAATGTATTTGTTAAAAAAAGATCTACTGATATGAAAAACGATCCGGGTGTTAAAGAAATTTGATCTTGTAACTTAACATATTAAAGATTAAAATAAAAAAAATGTATGTAGCACTATAATAACTACAACATTAGACAAAAGGATAATTAAGCATAGTTAGAATAAAAAAACCGAATTAGAAGAATAACAATTTACAACAACATTTTCTATATTAAAAACAGAACAACAACAACAAAATAACTGGAAAAAAACATCTGCTCATAAATGAAAAATTTTCATTGTTCCACAAAAAACCATATGCTCTTGGTTTTGTTATTTTTATATATATATATTTTTTTTATTATTTCTCTAACGAGAAAAAAAAGAAAATGTTTAGAAAAAAATTAAAAAAAAAAAAATAAAATCATACATACATGGAATATTAAAGCAACTAAAAACATCCTTTAGCAGGACACTTAATGTTGGTATTTTATGAAAACATAGTGATGATGAAAAACAGTGTGTGTCTTCTTTATTTGTTCATTTTCTTTGTTCTTTTTAACATAATAATGTAAAGAATGAAGAGAAAAAAGTACTTAAAGAAAAACTATTATTATGCTACAAAGGACCTATTACTTTATACACATACATATATTATTCTAACACACACACACACACACACATGCACACTTCTAACATTTACTTTAAGCAATTAAAAAGGCTTAAGGGGGTAAAGTGTAATAAAAAAAAATAACGATAAATAAAAAATGAATTTTCTTTCAGGGTATAAAAAAAACACAAGTAAGCACGCTATATTCGGCTATGCTGAATCATATATACCCTTCATTTAAGTTGACTAACACAAACAAAAAATCCTCTAAAAATAGCCTATTCCGTTCGTCCTTCCAGATGTTGGAATCCGGTAAAAAGTTAAACCAAAAAATCCTCCAAAAATCCAACAAATTTTCAGTGAAACAATGAAATCTCTATCTTTTATAAAAGCTTCACAAATTCAAAACAAAGATTTAGGGTAAATGTAGTGTGTTTATTTGTGTGTGTGTGGTTTTTATAAGCAAAACAAAAACAACAATTGTATAGTTTTTGTTTGACAATAACTCGACTATTTATTAAGCGATTTAAAAAAATCAAAAAGCCAAAATTATAAAAAAAATTCATACTATCGTTTTATGGAGGGTCCAAGTCCGTAGTACGTATAGAAATATTGAAATTTTTTAAAAATAACGGGTTTTTTTAAGATATCTGGGACATTTATAAATGGATTCTGCTGAAATTAAAGAGTAAAATTTTGGCAACCTTACGTAATGATTTGATATACATATTGTATAGCTTTATGGTAGGGAGTCTTCATAAAACACATACCAACCGAAGGACATGTATATCTCGATTTCTTTTGAGATCCACGTTTCAGAATATATATACTTTAGGTGTCAGATAAAAAATATAGAAAATAAAAACGGAAGTGAAGGGTATTAACAAAGTCTGTTTATAATGCTGAAGAATTATATGATAACAAGTGCAATTTTAATGTTAGTAGAATTAGAAAATAAAAACAAAAATAATAAAACAAAGATATATGACATAAAGGACAAAATAACAATATGTTTACTTTTTGTATACAAAATTACATAAATTTATTATTTTCTTACTTTAAGTTAAATTCAAAGAAGGAAATTTAATAATTCTAAAAGAATTTATATGACAAATTTTTATGGTTTTTCGAATTGGAAATAGGAAAATAAATCGGCAAAGACCGACTATATGATAGCACATTACGACAGAATGTTAGTATGTAAAGTAATACAAGACGAAATGCTCAAAGTTTCAATACCGGAAGGACATTTTACGGGAGCTAGTTGAAGTAATGAAGCGATTGAACTGAAATTTTGGAACATAAGTTAAGATTTGAAAAAAATATACATATTTAAGAAAGTTATAGTCTTTAGTTCCCATTCCGAGATGATGTTTGCATGGTAGTTATGAGAAATAATATATCGATCTTGACCAATTTCAATATGGTACGTCCTTTAGCCTAAACATCTATTAAACTGGAACTTTTCCCACATATGTTACCATTTTACGCGTTAAACTCTCAATCTGGAAATACGTTTGTATGGCGGCGATTAGGTGAATTAATAGAGCGATTAAAATTATTTCTGGAGCATATGTTTAGATCCTTAAAAAAGTTATTTATAAAAATAAGTTATAGACATATTTAACAAAGTTATAAGTATTATTCTTCCTTTTTGTAAGTCACTTGTTTGGGGGGCTATGAGAAAAAATAAACCGATCAAGAACGATTTCAATAGACTTGGCCTTTGTACAAAATAAAGACAATCACAAACTGTACTTGGCGCAAATAGAAATCCAGAAGGATGGACGAATTACGTTCAATTGGATGGGTAACTGAGTAAGGATGGGTATTTGAGTATTTTTCTCCCTGTTGCAAACATCCACACAAACACATAACAACTTCTCTACCTATGATGGTGTAGGGTATAACATTTGTATAAAATAAGCTTAAAAATGTTTAAGGTAATTGGAATTTTTTTTGGGTCCTACGAATTGCATAACACAAAGGCAACAACAATAAAAGGGGAAGTTTTTAAATATAAACCATTTAGCTCTCTTATGCATTATTAGAACATTAAGACAATTAAAGCGAAAGCAGAAGATTTCTTAGCTGATTTATGATTTTAAGTTGCTCTCTCTTTCTCTCTCTCTCTCTCTCTCTTATGTATTTAAGTAGAAGATTAATTTGACGCTAATTGACATACAGTAAAACAATCTATAATGTCCATGAGCCCATAACGTAATTGTTTTTGCGTTAATTTTGATCTTATGTGAGAGATTATTTTATTTCATGTTTCCTACTGATCCTTTACATAGAAAACAAAATATCTGGCTAGGAAAAATGCAAAGCTTTTCACATAGATTTTGTAGCCCGAAGCATCGGTTGCTAAAGGTGAATTGGGCTGGCGTATAATCGAGCCTTACTACGTTTTCCCATCGCTTATATGTATTTCAATAAATTATATGCATATTTAAGGGGGTTATAGGTATTATTTTCCATTCAGGAAGCGTATTTGTATGGAGGCTATGTGAAATAATGGACCAATTTCTACCAATAGGCTTCGTTCATTGATCAATATAATAATCTATGCATAAATTTCGGTAATATATTTATAAAAGTGCGAACTTCCTCACATATTTTAGCATTTTATGCTGTAAAACCCTCATTTTGGAAGGACATTTGTATGGGTGTTAGGTGAAATATCACACCCATTGGAATGAAATTTAGATCATAAAATTAAAAGTGCATAGAAAATATGTGCACTAAATTTTACTAAATTATACTCAAAATTTAATAGAGTTATAGGTATTAATGCCCATTCCGGAAGGATTTTTATATGGGAGCTATGAGAAATAATGGATCGATCATAACCCATTTCAATAGGCATCCTCTTTGGGACGATAGCTTTAAAACTGTGACCTGTACTTTGAGCAAATGAATTAGCCAGTCGTCCAAACGGGCGGACGGACGGATAGACAGACATCGTTAAATCGACTAAGAAAGCGATTTTAAGCAGAACGCTATACTTAAAGGTGGGTGTTTGGTTATTTTTTCCTACACCTAAGGTGATCTAGGGTATAGGTTTAGATTTTGCTATCAGAACTTTTGTACTTATCAGCTAATAAAACTATAGCAAAGGACAACAAAAACTTTCAGTGATGAAATTATAAAATTTACTATTAAGCCACTAATTTTAAAGAAGTTTATAAGATATTACAACTAATTAAATAAAATTTAAAACCGTAAGCCAAAAGTGTTCAAATCTTGAGTGAAAGTTCGTTTAAGAATTTAGTCATTTGCCGTTTTTTAAACAGAAAAATATTTTTCTTTCTAAATACATACAGTAGTTTTGGTTAACTTAAAATGGTTTATACCATTAAACGTGTATGTATGTATGTATGTATGTATGTGTATGTATCCTCTTCTTTAAAACATTGTATCATCATGCTGGTTTTTGTGTTTAATGTTGATTGCATAAACATAGAAATTGTTTTTGTTTCCTTTTAAACTCCAGGAGTTGAAAGAAAATTATGAAAAGAAAAGGAAAATACATAAAACTAAAAAGAAATCCTTTTAACAACATATCTAATATTTATTTATTCTAATGACTTGTTTTGTTTTTTTGTTTTTATATACCTGCTGTTTTTCATCTTGCATAGACAAATATTTACTTTGGAAAATTTAAATTTTAAACAGGATTTTTTGCTTTTTATTTCTCCTAAATTTATAAACTAAAGAGATTAAGAAACTGTGTCTTATGTTTGTGTCTGTATGTATGTATAAGTGTGAGTGTGTGTGTGAGTTTGTTTATGTTTACAAAGGTCATTGACTATAGATTTTATATATCCTTAAAAGAATGAATATAGTTAAGATAAGAAAAAGTAAAATTTATACAATTTTTCCCCTAATGTTTTAAAGATGTTTTAAATAGACTGTACTTTAATCAATAATAATAATTTAAAATGAAGTTTTAAAATGAATTTAAGAGAATTGTTGAATAATTTTTAGTATTTAGGCAGCATCAAGTAATAAACTGTTAAAATTTGGGAATTAAGTATGATTATAGATGTAAGATCTTTAAATGGAAAAGACCTAATGCAAGGTTTATTTACATAATAGGATAAAATCTTGTTAATGTTTGAAAACTTTTTAACTCTTTAAGTTTTATTTTAATGAATTCTATGTTTATTGATTTACAAATTTTCATTTTAATTAAATTTCTTAAGAAAACCTTAAACTTTTATAAATTTTACTAATTCATTTCACAAAATTCTTAAGTTTTTTGCTAAAATTTATTATTTTACTTTGTTATTTGTGAGGTTTTAGCTAATACAAACATCAACACCTTTGTGAGCAAATCTGCTAAGTCCGTTTTTATAGAAAATATTTAGCAAAGATATAAAAGCGTTTTTTGTTGTTCGATTTCTTTTAAATTTTTTAACATTTAAACATTAAATAGCAAAAATTTGTAGCATAACTTCAATAGGATTATTTTATGAAAATGAATATGATTTAGTATAAAAGAGTTCGATTAATTTCGAGAGTATGCCATCACTTGCAATATTGACTTAGCATATTTGATTTTGAAAGTTTGTCTATTCTACTCTCATTCACTTAAAAATCTTTGAAGTTACACAGAAAGATTGCTATATTTGATCAAGTCCGTTTAAATAAAACTCCAAAAAAAGTAACTCAAATACAAGAAGCCATACGCGTGGGGACTAGTCGGTATAATGGAACGATTCGAATGAATATTAGCAAATGTTTAAAAAGCCTATTATGGACTTAGCCTGTTTGCTTGTCATCAAATGAAAACAATTCTGGACTATGTTACGATTAGTTTTATACCGTCCATCAAAAAAATGACGGTGTTTGTCACTGCGTTTGCAACATGTTAAGACCTAAGTTAAGACCCAAACATAGGTCGTGGATAGATTCTAAATCGATCAAGCAAAATCCGCCCGTCTGTCTTTCGGTTGAAAACACGACGAAAAGAGGTCGTTCCGGAGCAACTATAGAGCTACATTTTGTCGTAAATATTTTATGAATAAAATCAGTTCATATATAAGTAAGTTATGGACTAGAAATCCATAAAAATAAAGCACAACATACATTGGTAGTGTACCTTCTACATTTCCGTCCACCTACCATTTATGTTATGTTAAAATAGATGAAATTTTGTTTATTCTCTAAGCTTTGACCCCAATCTGGACCTGGAGAGATTCTAAGACGATCAAGTGATGTACGTCCGTCTTTCGGTTGAAAAACCGATAGAAAAAGAAGCTACAGAAATAACATTTGGCACAACTATTTCTCTTAAGTTTCTTTGGTATTTCAAATGAGCAAAATCTGTTTATATATAAGAAAGTTATGGACCTAGAAAAATGAAGAAATTTATAATATAACATGCTTTAAACATAAAACAAATCAAAGGACCTGTTGATGCTTGATGTATTTCATTTTGATTTTAGTAAAATGTAGACTTAGCTGCTTTTCTCACGAGGTTGACAACATATATTTATTTATTGATTTTTATAATTATAAAATTAAAAGAAATCCCTTTAATACAAACCCTGCTAAATATCCTTATTTCTATTGTAATGCAGCCTATAAAAACAAACTTTTTATTTAGATTTATTCTTTTTTTATTTGTTTTCATCCTTTTTTTTTGTAATAAAATGCTATTAGAAAATTAAATTTAATATAAAGCCTAAATTTCAATAATATCTTTTTTGGTGTCCTTTTAGCTTGTTGGGTCAGTTAGTCCTTGGTTCATTGAAAAGTTGATTTGTTGGTTTATATTTTTTCTTATACCCACCATCAAAAAATGATGGGGGGTATATATTGGGTTTGTCATAACGTTTGTAACATGTTGAAATATTCGTTTAAGAGCCTAATAGCTATATATACTCTGGGTCCTGATAAGTCGATCTAGCGAAGTATTTCTATCTGTCTTTCGAAAGCATGAGAGATAATCGCACGGGATGAGCTAAGAAAACGAAATTCGTCACAAATTTGTTTGGTATTGAAAATGGGCAAAATTGGATTATAAATAAGGAAATTATGGAACACATATAGATGAAAATCTGTAATTTTCGAGCATTTTACAACATAATATGTCATAAATATGAAAAGGATGAACGGATGGGTTTGTCATTCCGTTTGCAACATGAGGAAATATTCGTCTAAGACCCCAAATATGTATATATATTCTGGATCCTGGTAAGATTCTAAGTCGATCTAGCGATGTCCTTCCGTCTTTCTGTCTGGCTATCTGTTGAAAGCACAATAAAGGATGCGGGACGAGTAAGGAAGACAAAATTTGGCACAAAATTTGTTTGGTATTGAAAGTGGGCAAAATTGGATTATAAATAAGGAAGTTATGGAACAAATACCCATAAAAATCTGTCGTTTTAGAGCATTTCACAACATAATATGACATAATTATGAAACGGATGAATGTATAAAGATGAAATTTAAGCTAACTCTTAACAGGAAACTAAGATGGGAAAAATGGCCGTGATACATTTTATCGCCCGCTTATAAAAATGTGCCTTTTTAGGCATATTTCGCCCTAAATATGTAAGGGAAAAACGTACAAAGATGAAATTTTTTTAATGTTGGATATTAAAGATTCGGCCAAGCCGTATCTAACATTCTTACTTGTTTCTACTTAATATTCTTTGTTTTATTTATTTATTTTGTTAGTGAAAGGTACCTTCCTTTTGCTTAATATGTTACTTGTTTTATTTTTATTATATATTTGTTATATTTTCTAGAATTTCCTTTATTTTTTGTTAAGATTTCTGTTTTATGATAAACAAATAAAGTCTATATACTCAAACTCTTAAAAACAATAGTACAATATTTGTTTTAATGTACAAAATGTGAAAGAAAAAAAAACATAAAACTAAAATATTGTTCTTAACAGAAAAGAAAAAACAAAATACAATATACCCCAAATGTTTGTATAACTGTTAAGTCGTTAGTCAGTTTTACCCTAAAACCTTTAAATTTTTATTTTGTATGATATTTATTTCTTTGTGTGAGTTGTTTTTTCAATTTTCTAACAAGGATATTCTAAATGAAATTTTTAAGAAAAAACAACAACAATGTTTATTTTCCTTCAATTTTGTTAAGAAATTTAAACAATTTATGAAATAAATGTGTAAAAATATAATCATACTTGTTTTTAAAATCTTATTTTTTTTTTATCTTATAGAAAATTTAATTCAAAATTGATTTTTTTATTTTTGTTTTTGTAAAGAGAATATAAATTGAAATTGCATTTCTTTAGATTGTTAAATTTAAGTATTTTCTATTTTGTAGCAAAAAATAAAAATAAATAACAGCAATCGAAAGAATTTTATTTGAAATACTTTAACTTTTAAATATTTAAGAAATTTTTATAATAATACTTTGGTATTTTAAATGATTTATCTAAATATTAGAAACAATTGTGAAAATTTTAATCGAGATTTTTTAATTTTTTAGAGTATAAAACAAGTCTTTGTTATTAGACTAGAGATTTAGAGCATTTTTTGATTTTTGGTATTTTTTTATGCTTTTGACACTTTTTTTATGATTTAGTTAATTTTTTTATGTATTTGGTACTTTTTACGTTTTTTGTACTTTTTGACGTTTTTAGTACTTTTTTGTGTTTTTGGTACTTTTATATGTTTTTGGTACTTTTTTACATTTTTGGTACTTTTCTACTTTTTTGGCACTTTTTTACGTTATTGGTTCCTTTTAACATATTTGGTACTTTTTTATCTCCCTTTTCGCACCTACTTTCTAAAGCAAATTGTATATCAACGTATTGGTAAAGATAAACAACATTAAAAAAAGTACCAAAATAATGTCCTTTTTTTCCCCTTTCAACTTTTAAATATCCATAAAGTTTGTATTGGTTTTAGAACTTAAATCATGGGGTCTAAAAAAGTACCAAAATATAACTATTTCCCTTTTCATCCCCAAAAGGGGATGTATCTCAAAAGAAGTACCAGAAACATGTTCTTCTATTATTTTGACAGATTAACAAAAAGTTCAAAATTTATTTTGGGTCTTTCTAAGTTTAGGAGATTTGAGGTTACAGATTTTTCCCTTTTGGCCCTTCTTATTCTCCTAAAATTCGAATCATTGGAAAAAAGCGGTTTTATAGTGCCGAGCTTAATCCGCATTCCCAATGTGAGTTGCATCATTAAGGCAACTCTTTGATACTTATATGTAGATTTATATTTTTGATGACCTTTGACCTTTCAAAAAATTTATAAATTTGAAAGTAACCCATTAAAGTAAATTATTCAATGTTTAAATAATGATTAAGATTGAATTAAAAATCATTTGATGAATAACATTTATTTCGATGACCTTTGACCTTAATAGAGAAATAACAAAAGCTTTGAGGTTATGATTTTTAATTCTGGACATAATTCATTAAAAATTAAGACCTTTCGTTCAAATTTCGTAAAAAAAGAATGAAAGTTCATTTCCTTGACTTCTTTCATAACCAACCATCCTCCACCATCCAACTTACCTCACTTTCACGAAAATATTCCAATATGGAACGTTGATATTCAACAACTTCAAAGAAACGTTGACGATCATTACGTGGTATAGTTTCCTTATCATCTAATGATTGTTCAGCAATTTCCTTTGAATTGCTATCGTCGAATAAATGTGAAGCCGAAGCAGAACGATCCACAGACATGGGTGATAAAACATCGGAAACAGACATAGGGGTTGTATCCAAAATATATTCATTTTCTTCATATTTATGGATTTCACTTAAAAGAGAGAAAGAGACAGAAAAATAATTTTCATTTAGTATTAAGTTTCAAAATGAAAACTAGAAAAAAGTTATAATACCTTCTATCTTGTAAAATATGTTGCTGTTGGAAACGATGTTGTTGTTGCTGCTGCTGCTGTTTCTCATGATAAACATTTTCTTTATCAACAACATCATGACTAGTAGTAGTTGTTGTTATTATTGTAGCTGTTGTTGTTGTTTCAATTTTTTGTTGTTCTATCACCTCTTCAACTTCATTATAATCTTCATAAACTGAAAATGTTTTAAATTGTTCCACTGGTATTGTTGTTGATTTTTTTGCCGCCAATATTGTCGACTCATCTTTGTTGTTGCCCTTAACATTGCCAACATCACGGAAAGCCTTTAAGCATAAAATACCACAAAAAGAAACAAAATAACAATAATAATCTTGATTAAACAATGAACAGAATGGAAATGAAAATTGTAGTTTAAAAACATAGATACAGAAGAACAAATTGCATTTTATGTTATTGTCATATTATAATCTCCCTTTAGTTTACAGATGTTAGGAACTTTTGAACTATAATTTTTAAATACAACTAGGTTGAGTTTTCATTTTCGTTTTTTCTTTATTTTCTCTTGTGTCTCTTATTTGAAATCATTGTTGAGGCCTACAAATTGGTTGGGGGTAATCTGTTAAGGTTTTTGATATATTTATAGTTGTGTCATTTCAAAAAAATATTATGTTTAATTGCTAGGATATAAAAAAGTTAAAGACAAAAACATTTTATGTTGTTTTAATAAAAGACATTAAAAATCTTATCTAAAATTAAAATATTATGAAGATTTTGAAAAGAACTAGAATGGAGCTAGATCTGAACAAGAATGGAATTAAAAGTGAACTATAAATTGGAACTAAACTAGAACAGAACTATAACTGAACTAGAACNNGAACTAGAACTAAACCAAAACTGAACTAGAACTAAACCAAAACTGAACTAGAACTATAACTGGAAGTTATATTATGAACAAGAACTTGAATTAAACTATATCTGAACTAAAACTGAACTTTCTTTAATATTCAATCAAAATTTGTTTAAATTTCCCTTAAAGATTTGTATTCTTTATCGATTTACAAATTGCATAACCCCCCACTGTGCGTTATTAAGGAAAAAAAAATAAAATCTTGTCTGTCACATTTCCTTTACATTCAATGTCTGCTCTATTATCTAACATTTGTTAAATTATTGTTGTTTTTGTTGTTTCTTATACATATTTACAAACAACAGTTTTGAAAATTGCTATATCTTTGTTAACGTTTTTCTTACATTTTGAATTTCAAATTCAGTTTGTATAACTAACAATTTGCGCTATAATTTTTCTTTCTTTTAGGCTTAAGTTTGTTGTTTATTGCATATTTTTGTTTTTTTTTTTCTTCTTGTAACATTCCAGTATCTTATGTATATTTAAGAGAGAAAAAAAAACATAGTTTAGTTCTTGTTCTCCTTATTAGTTTGTAGTTTTCTTAGCATTTGTTATATTTTATGTTATGTTTGTAAGTATAAATGTTATCAGTTTACAAGGGACTATTTTGTATGTAAGTACATATGTATGTAATAATATTATTATTATTATCATTATTTGTATTTTATGTCATTTATATTTATCTTTTTCTCTCTTTTGTACTTATGGGAAAAATCCTGTTACACACGAATGAATTCTAGTTTAGTTATTGTTATTTTAGACTTTGAGTAATGTAAAATTTATGTAAGTTTTCTTTTACGTTCTCTTTGTGTGTGTGTGTGTGTGTGTGTAAGAGAAACAAAATAAATAGTACATTATTTTTGTTATTGTATTAGTAATTTTGTTATTCTATGTTTTCTTTCTTTTGATAAGAGTGCAATTGTAATTATTATGCAGTTGTTTAGCTTGTTGTTGGTTTTATGTTCATATTTATTTGCTGTTTATAGTTAGAGCATTTAAAATAGTGGAATTTATTATGTGTATGTATTAGTCGTGTTTTTTGTTTTGAATTCTGACAGTCAAAGCATAGCAAAAAACAAACAAACAATAGAAAATTTAATGAAAATGAGCGGGAAATATTACATGTAATGTAAACAAACAATAGATGTCAGAAAAGAAAATAGTAACAATAAAAATAAATGAAAATTTAATTTAGTTAGTATGAATATTTCTAAAAAAAAGAAACAAAAGGAAAATAGAATATTGTTTGAACTTTTAACTTAAGTTAAATGAAAAATGTTATAAATGCTGATAAGATTATTAAAATGAGGTTAATTTGTTGAGAAAACTTTTTGCAAAAA
>JACGTJ010003408.1:16797-34343 GCA_014858695.1 Chrysomya rufifacies | reverse complement strand
ATTTTAAATTTTCACTAAAATTTTAAATTTTTACTGAAATTTTAAATTTTTATTAAAATTTAAAATTTTTAATAAACTTTTATATTTTATTAATATTTTAAATTTTTACTAAAAAATTTTGATTGAAATTTAAAATATTTACTAAATTTTTTTACGCAATAACTTGAAAATTTTCATAAAAATTAAAATATTAATAGAAATTTAAATTTAAACATTAACTTGAAAATTTTCGTAAAAATTAAAATTTTAATTTTTCATAAAATTTCAAAATTTTAAATTAAAAAAAAATCTAAAATTGGAAAAAAAACTAGTTTAAGAACTTTTAAAAATATAATGAGCTTGTTCTATTTTTATGCTGTTACAGAGTCACCACTTCTAGCACCTATGATTTTAGAACAAAAACTTTCTAAAATCTGAAATCAAAAAAAAATCTCAATTTTAACATTTTTACTACAATTTAAGATTTAAAATTTTGACTTTTTAAATTTCAAGCTTTATTATACAAATTTCATTTTTATTAAATTTATATAATTAACAAATATTTTAAGTTCTAAAAAACTATACAGTTTAGGAAAAAAATTTGTAAAAAAGATTTTTTGTAAAAATATGCAAAGCTGCACAATTTTAAATATTTAATAAACAAAAATTGATTCGAATTTTAACAAAATTCTTTAAAAATTCCAGAATTAGATAAAAGTTCTGCCGATGTTGCAGCTGAAGGAGCAATCTTAAATGAAATGTTAGAAATTGTAGCCAAACGTGCCGCTTTAAGACCATCAGCTTCAAATCACGATTTGGCTGGAAGCTCTGAACTATTGAGGGCAGGAGAAAAAACAACAAATGCCACAACGAGTAAACTGCAATTAGCAACAACTCGTGGACAATCAAATGACAATGAAGAATCAAATGTAAAACAATTTTTATTATATAATATTTTAGATAATTAATAATTATTTTAAAACAATTTTTATTGCAGATTTGAGATCCTAAACTATTTTGTAAAATACTCGCCATAGAAATTTTGAAGGAAATTTTTAAATTATTCAACTAAAACTTTAAAACTATTTACTAAACCCCAACAATTTTGTATTTACCAAGCAATGATGACACACAGAACAGAATAGAACAGTAGCTACACAAGAGCCAGACAAGCAACTTAAAGAAAAAAAAAGAAAGAAAGGAAGAAACTGCAAAAATAAAAAGAATCATTAAAATGAAAGCCTTCTTAAAAATGCCTCATCGAAATCAATTAGTAAACTAACTTGATAAAATTTTAATTATATATTATAATAATCGATTTTAAAAATATGAATTTTTCAACAAAATTATTATGAAAAATAATATTAAGCAAAGAAAATATGACTTCTATTTAGCTTCTGACTCTTTAAATTATCTTAACATTTAGTAAGCGTTATGCCAAATATAAAATGATAACTTTTGGATTTATTATAAAACAAAAACTGAAAAATAATGAAGTAATATTTAATTTCAATTTTTTATAATTTAGTTTCATTTCTTCTCACAAATTGTATGTATTAATTATTATTGTATTTTGTACTTTTGCATGACGTCAACAAATATCTAATTAAGATTATAATTATTAAACTTTTGTTTCTTTCTCAACTATATATATGTAATTTTTAATGCAATTGATTGTGCTATTTTGTTTTTATTAATTTATTTTTATTGTATTATTGTTTAATTGATGTCTTTGTGTATGTTTTATCTTTTTAACTATATATTTTTTATTTATATATAAACGTATATTTGTAATTCACTTACATTTTAAGTGTTTTTAATTAAATTTATTTTATGTACTATTACTACAACAACCACTATTTTTGTCATAAATGTTTTGTTAAATATGATTGCTGGGTTTAATATTATAAGAATTCTTAAAGAAAATAGAAATCCCACTGGCAATACACAAAACATTTAAATTATTTATCTGTATAAAATTAAACAAAAAACGAATTTAATGGTATCCTTTGAGTTCTTTATGATTTATGTTTTTAGTTTGATTTTAATTTATTGAAACAGTCAATAAATATAAAGAATGTAGAAAAAGACCAAAAACTTTATTAATTTTATTAAGGTAAGTTGAAATTTACTTTGGAAATGTTCTACGTTATGTTTAATTCGCCATCCCTAAGGTATGCTAACCTTTTTAGCAACTTTGATGATTATAGCGACATCTATTAACATTTTTATATAAAAATATATTTTGTTAAGAATGGCAATACTACAATAAAATTTGTGGTTTTACTAGGTTTATGTCAATACTTTAAGCACTTGTCGTACGGCATAATAGGTGGCGCTCTAGCAAATAAATATACAAGAAAGCATATATTACGGCTTACACTGCCCAAAACTGGATATTTTAAAATTAAAAAAATGACATTCTATAGAAATATAATAAATCTAAAGCTATATTACACGAATTATTGTTATAAACAAAAGACATTCCTTACGAATATCCGCATTATATGCACAAAATTTAACTTTAACAGATTTTTTTCAAACGCAATAAAAATATATAAAGCCTGGGGCCCTATGCTTTTTATAAGAACGAATATAAATATAAAGTGTAATTTGTGCATTATTTTCCTAGAACTAAAGTCTTCTACATTATGTACATATAACAAATAAAAAATTTTAAGTAGTTTTTTTTTAAAAAACTTGCCAATAAATAATTTTGTTTTTATTTTTTATGTATATAATATTTTATAGTGTTTAACTTATTTACACACAACATTGTGTATTCTTAGTTTTACAGTATTAATTACTAATCATACAATATTAAAGTCTTTTTCTGTCAGTTATTTTTCTTGCGATAAGAACCATTTTGTGTTTTTGCACTATTGCCACTACCTCCATTATTTAAAGTCCGCTGGGGATGTCTAGTGTTAATTTCAGCTATTTCGCCATCATCTCCACTTGAGAATGGCTGCTCCGGTTGTATTAGCTCAATAGCACAACGTCTAGGAAACCAACCGCGTAAAGGTTTCTTTTTGTCCCTGTCCTTTTCCTTTTTATCGTCAACCACACGTTCGCCAAATAGCCAATGTTGTCGGAAACGTGTTACTTTAATAATATCATCAGGTTCTAAGCGTAAACGTGGCTCATCGGTACAAGGAGGCGATAAGCAAACACGAAGACCTTGTGAAAATAAAGGTAGATAACTGCCTGTAGCTTTGCGTATACATTTATAGGTGCGAGTACGGGCTCGTTTTTCACATTTTTGTTCAATTTGTTCGCACTGTATTTAAAAAAATATAAATGTATTAATTTCTCATTAAATTTAATTTAACCACAATATTTAAAAAAAATATATACTTACTGTTAATGTATATTGATGACATCCCTCTTTAACTGGCCATACCACACCATTTCCTTCTACGACATTATCATTTACGAAGACTTGTTTAATATTAGACCACCAACCCAAATCATAGGGATAAACAAATTTATCCAACTCAGGATTATGCATACGTCTGTACATGGCTTTTTCTACTATCCACATTTCAATGCCAGTTTGATTTTTAACAATCGATTTAAGCTGCAAAGAAGTGATGTTTATTTAAGTTAGAAATCACTGCCATTTTGTTTTTGCAAATTATTTTAAAAGTAAACAAACATTTTGCACTTACCTGGAAATATAAAAGCATGCCCAAAGCTATAACAACACCTATAGCCAAACCCATCGAAAATATACACAAAATAATGCTGTACATAGAAAATTGCACGGTGGCCAAGTGAACAAGACCGCGTGACAAATACCAATAACGATGAATGCCTCTATAAAATGTAATGCACAAAATGACAGCACCATGCAAACTACCAATTATTGAAAATGCTAAGAAATACGTGAAATAGGCATGATTAGCCCAACCCACACAATGATTAATCCATGGACAATGATGATCCATTTTCTTAATACAGCGATTACCTGTCAATCAATTATTAAAATTTGAAATAGACGGAAGTTAAAATTTTAAACACACTTTTGAAATCTTTTATTATATATTATACTTAAAATGTAAAGACGACTTACATTTACGACAATGATGAGATCTGGGTGCCTTATAACCTTCACAAACTTTACAATATTGTAGTAGTTCAACAGCTTTAGGATCCTTAAAAGAAAATTAAATAATTATTTATACAAATTGCTAATACAATAGCTGTAATTTGAATAACAAGAAGAAAAATTGTGTTCTATGTTTATATTAGGTGATTTATTTAGGAGTCCGAAGTTAATCAAAATAACTGAGTAAAAAAAACTTGTTAGGAAATAGTAAACGAACAAAAGAACTTGTAAAAGTCCAGTATTTGTATGTTTAGGAATTCATTTTCGTATAACTGCATAATAAATAAATCATTTTTATGGCAAAAATTAAATAAAGAATGAAACTAAGATATTTTCTTTTTTACAAACCATAAACACAATTATAAAAATTTAAACTTGATGAATTAAAGTTTTGAATTTTATACTTAAAATTTGATTTAAAATTTCGAAGTATAAACCATAGATTTATTAATAATAAAAACTTTATTTTATTTTCCTTTTCACTGAAGAATGCTGCTAGTAAAGTGTAATTCAAGTGCTTGACTTGGAATTTAATGTTTGAAATACACAATATTTTAAATTTAATTCCAGCAAAATATAATTTTTGCACATATTATGAAAATAATCTAAATGTTAATTAATTAAAAAAAAATACAAACTTCAAAGTTGGAAGTTGAAATCCTTTTTTAGTGAGTTAATATATATTATAAATTACGTTCCAAAATTATCACCCATTAGCTCAGAATACAAAGTAATACAACTTTGTATATTGTGACATTTTATGTATGCAAATATTTACTAATAGCTCCTCTCAAAATTGCGTGTTAAATAAGTATAATTTATATGCAGAAACATTTTTCATGAATGATTTACAATTTTATTCAAGTGTTTACTAAGAAATGTAAATTGTATGTGGACAAAAAATTTTGCAACAAAAGAAACGAATGTTTCACTAGTAAAAATAAGTGTTAAATAAATAAGTTTTTACTAGTTATAAATTTCTATTAAATGGTTTTCTAAATGTTTGTGTGCATGATTATTTGATTCAATTTAGCAAAAATAATATAATGCAATTATAAAAATATTAATATTTTAAATTATAAATTTCCGGATAAGAAACACAATAAAGAAATAATTGTAATAATTTTACTAAAATTTAGTTTAATCAATTAGGAAATATTAAGTTTAAATGACACTTTCTTATAAACATAAATTATTTAAATCGTCTATACAAACTTAACTTATTTAAAAGTAATTCCATAATAATTGATTTTAACTTATTTATATCGTATTTTTTATTTTGTAAAACAACATTAAAAGAAAATGTCATTAATTTATGAAAAAAAAACTACAATTGAAGTCAAAGTTTAAACTAAACTCAAACGACGGCCGCTTTTGACCCCTTAAGACATTTTACCAAGTTATTTTAATAAAGCAAAGTTCACTAAAGTTTCGATTCATTTTGATTTTAAAATATAATAAAACAAAAACAAATCTTTTTCATAACATCCCTAACAAAAATCACAAAATTAATTCCAGGGAAATTAGTTGGAATATTTTTTTTAATACACAACTACATAACGCAAATACTAATCACTTCCTAAATGTTGTTATTATTTACAAATATTTTCATATAAAATTACTTTAAAGAATCGTAATAATTATTTAAAATGAAATAACAATTAAAAATGATTTATAACTTGTAACTATTTGCCAAACTTTGCATTTCAGTGAATAAAAACATGAATGAAAGCATTAATGCATATAGTACAGCGATATTAGTAAAAGAAATGTACAGAACACTTATTAACACAGTATAAATTATAACACGCAAATCAATGTTAATAAGGAAATGTCTACAACACAAAATGTAAATTTATTAGTAGTTTTTTACTTTGTGGAATATTGTATTATTATATGTTGTATATATCCTTTATTAAGGAAGTTATTAACTAGCAAAGATGACTGCTAATTGTATATAAAAACCGCATACAGTCTAAGTTATAAACAAAATGGCAAGAAACTTCAACTAATTACAAATTAATTATGGGCTTTAGTTCATAATATTTAACAGCTAAAGGTTTAAGGGATAATAATACGTTATACAATACGCAGAAAGTTATTGTATATGAGAAAAATATGTAAATTTATGATTTGCTATATTTTAACTCACCTGTGGTTTCCAATTTTTTGGCAAAAGTCCAGGACCTGTCAATGTTGCCATTATATAATTATATGTGGCTACTGAAGAAAACATTAAAAATATGGCTTGGTTGAGAAAACCTCCTAAAGATTTATTGGGTGGCCACCACATAGAATTCATATATAATGTTGTCAATGTAATGCATTTTATAATACCTGAAATAAATATGTTAATTAGTAGCGGGTGTTTGTTGAAAAACTAAGCAATTTACTAAAATACTGCAATAAAACAATAACGTTTTACTGCATACAATTCCTAAAACAAAAATGAATCATATTTACAGTTACATTTAAAAACATTTCAGATATGTATTTTGTATTAGAGTTCCATGTTTTCATTATATTATCACATCTTACCCACTAAAACCGAAGGATTTTTTACATAGTTAAACAAACGTTATTCGTAAATTTCGATTATGTGATTTTTCGGGAATATTTACAGCCGACATGGCTACTATTTAATCAGCTATTACATTTTTCGAGTCAAAACACTAGTATAATTATTATATGTAGGAACAATTTAAGTGCATCTAGTGTACTTAAGAATAATAGTAATGATCTTTATATGGACCTGATTATTCTATCGAATCTTGATCATGATATTTTAATATATCAAGACATTATTATGGAGGTTCTATACCTATAATTTGAGAAACAACATTAGATTGCTCTAATGAGACTAACTTTGCTAAGATACAAAAATGTTTTCAGAAACACAATATTTTTGATAAAATTTTACCATTTGTATTGTACTATACTTTTAGAAAAGTAATTGATTATAGGTTCTTCATGAATATGATTCCCTGTATCACAAATTTATATTTATATTTTAATATTTGAAACAATTTCCGTTTTTGAAAGATTAAAAAATTAAATATACTTTTATTGCAAATATTTTGTGTTTTCTTTCATATTTATTTTATAAACTTTATATTTTATAAAGCCTAAAAGTATGCTTTATGTTAAATCATTTGGCATTTAGCATTCAGATAACAAGCCATAGTGATTCATATCGATTTTATATTAAATAAAACAAACCCCAAATGCCTTAAAAATACAAAATGCTTTTAATTTTAATTAAAACCCTAAAGATAGATAGATATGCAGACACGTAAAGTTTCTAAATATATTTTCATATTTCAGTGCTGGGAATTTACAACACAGTATATGTTTAACATACAAAACATATAAAAAATTATATTCTAAGCACTACCCATGAGACAGATATCCAGCCTTTAATTTACCATAAACTAGTTAAAAACCTTTTGTCTTCCATGTCACCATAACTTTTGGCTATTCAAAATGAAGGAACTAAACATTTTTAAAATATTCTAATACTTTTTCATCAATTGAGCTGTTGGCTTGTCGTTGACTAATTAGAATGTGAATTACAATTAACACACCACTTACTGCAAAATGAAATCGTACTTTTAATAATAAAAAAAATACAAAAGAACAACAAGCACCAAACAATTATAATCACCACGAACACATTTGGAGCTACAAGTGAAATTTACGCTAGAATGTTCGTATCCGGAATAAACGTATTCAAAGGAAATGTAGTGGGAGTTAATGTGCCATAACAAAACACTAACCAAAAACAAAAGTCGATTACAAAAGAATTCTTGTTGAACCACAAGAAATTACAATATAATTGTTTTAATCAAACTTAGTTAGTGCGCTATTGTTAGAACGACAACAAAATGCTATTAATAATAGAATAATTAATTTCTCATACCTTTGGCTAATATTAAATATTGATAAAACATTATTTCCTTTGTTGATGGAATATTTTTACACTTGATATTCCCACACTCTACTTACTTAAGGCTGTGATAGGACCCCAATGTAGGAATCTTTTAAATCCTGCTAATCCCTCAGACATTTCTTATAATTTGTTGATTAATTATTAGTTTTAATATCTTAATTAGTTACAATACTTTATCAAATATTTTTTCTTTTTTTGTTTATAAAACGCAAAACATTACAATAATAGATTACACACGTCTTACGAAAAGAAAGACCAAAAATGAACTAAAAAACGAAATTGAAGAGAAACAAAACAAAAACAAATTCAATGTTGCCACAAAAAGTAATTACGTTTACCATGGTTGCCAAAGTTGAATAATTCTAAAACTATTTTAACGGTCAACCATATTTTTTATGATATTTTACGAAACACCAATGCTATTTATTTTTATTTTTAAAATCTTTTATATCAAATATATTTAAATATCAAATATATTTAAAATATATTATTTTCAATATAACTTAAACAGATAATTTTATTAAGATAAGATTTTATTTTACTCTCACAATTTTTTTTATTATTTATTAATACAAAAAAAGTAAGAAACATTAATGATCGAGAAAATGACGCATTTATCAAAAATATCCATTATATCCTAAATTATAAAACTTATAAATTTTGAAGAAAATGTTCCAATAACAACATTTTTTTGATATAAAACCTTATTTATTACTGAATTATAAAGAATTCAAGTTTTCATCGTAACTTTTTTATGAAACATGTGTGTCAAGAAAATTCGCTTGGTTTTTCTAAAAAAGGTACTTATTGAATTATAAAGGAATACAAGTTTTATAGAAATTTTAATACATACATTTTATATATGTTTCTTAATAAGTCAATAAGTTTTTGGTATATGACATAAATGACAACAAAATTCGCTTATTCTCCAAAATTTACTGAATTGTGTAATTCATGTTTTCTCAAAAAATTGATCATGGAAAGAAATAAAATTTAAATTTTCAAAAGAAAAAAATATATTATTTTTAGTATAAATCGCGAAATTCGTATATTTTTCCAAAAACCTATAATTTATTAAATTATCAAGGTTTAAAAATTTTAACGAAATTTTCATATTAAAATTAATTTTTGGAGTAAAACACATCTGCTCAGAAACTTCGCTTATTTTCCAAAAAAAAAAAAAAAAAATCTTAATTATCAAGGATTTAAGTTTTAAGTTCAAGTGCAACTTGCTTAATACGGTTATTTAAATGAATATGGTTTGGGATGGAACCGCTCATTATTTAAATAATTTTTTGAATGAAAAATAATTATATTAAACACTTTTTAATTTAAAGCGCATTCTGGATAAAGGATACAAAATATTTTGTGTTTATTCAAGATTGTTCTTATTTAAATATATTAAGCGACATATTTTATTTTGATTTTAAATATTTTTATTAAATATCTAAATTATTTTTACATTTTTTTTTTTTACAAAAAGTGCATAATAAGAAGTGTAATAAAAGATAATACAGAAGAACAGAGTTATTTTTATAAAGGAGATGCCAAATATTTGTAAGCAATTCACCGGCAAATGGCAACATCACCAATAAATTGTGCACTAGGGGGTAAGAAAAAATTAATTACAAATATAAACAAAAAATAATAATTTTTATTTCATTCATAAAATTAAATCTCATTAATGATTGTAACATTTATATAACAAGAAATTATAAGACAAAAATTAATACCTCTTCAAAATTTGAATTTCAGATGAAAAAACTCAATGTCAAAAAATAAAAAAAAAGTCAAAAAAATCCAACTTTTTACATAGAATTAATTAATGTAAAAATACTTAAATTATAATTACACTTTTTAATTGGTGCGGTAATCTTGATTGAATGTAATAATAAACATATCTACAAAATTTAACTTACAAAATCGCGCCTAAAATATATATATGATTTTGTTCCAAAATGCCCCTGTGATCAATTTCTGTTTTTTTATTTATTATAAATAAAATCTGGTAACAACAAATTTTTCCGATCAGTCATGTTTTTAAAGAAGCTGGCATTACTGACAATAAATATTTTAACCACATTTCGAAGCATAAAATTAGGTAAAAAAACAAACTCTATTGAAAGATCGATCTATAAAAAATAAATTAGTTGTCTAATTTATAGATTAAAATAAAAAATTGTAAATTTTAAAATACTACAAATGAAAAATAGAAATTGGAAGTTGGTAGATTCAATGGAATCTAATAAGTGTCAATAAAACGACGACCTAAAAACAAAATTTCACTCGTTTAGAGTTATTTGTGGACGTGTGTCGTATTTTTGTGTAGTGTGTAAAAAAATTCTCTGCAAAAATAATTCATAAAAAAGTGAACAAAAAACTTTTATCTAATCTATGAACGAAGAAAATTTAGAAATCGTAATTACACAAACAGTGTAAAAATATATTGTTAAAAATAATTAAACATAAATATGAAAAGTATGCAATTAGTATAAGAAATAATTATTTACTTGTGAATACAATAAAATTTGATCGTCAGCAATATTTTTCCTCTGGTGAGTAAAATAAAGAAAGAAAAAAACTTGTTGCATGTTTTTCACGGTTAAACTCCCTTAAAAATATAAATGAGAGTGCTGTTTAAAATCTAAAGAGCAAATTTCTATGTTGTTGTTGGATTTCTAAAAATTCATTGAAAAATTTCAATACACTTGTGAAGACGCCATTTTAATATGGTTTATTACGCTTTGTATTTTTAGGCGTAGTACTTTATTCGGTATTTGACCCGCATTATTATACAATAATTAGGAATTTTATGAAAAAACAACATAACTAAAATTAAAAATTTGCCTAAAAGTTGGCTTTCTTTTTAAAGGATTTTTTTTATTTATTTATCCTTAAAAACATAACGCACATTTTTGTTGTTTTAGTTATTAACATTAAAAGATCAGCATGAGTTTAAAAGAAGAGAAATCAAAACTTGCAACAACATCATCGGCATCTGCTAAAAAACGTTCCAGTTCAGGTGTCAAAATACTAAATGATGAAAAAATTACCACTCCTATACCATTTAAAGTACCTGTAATGACTTCAGTACCTTTATCGCCACCCAAACAGATCACTTTGTCTATAGCAAAACCAAAAAAAGAAATGAAACAACAAAACATGGATCACTATGTCATGAAAACAGTAAAAGGCGAAAAAAATTCAGATACTGGTGTAGAGGAAAGCGAAACCATAGATTTTGTATTGGCGGAGAATAATGAAGAAGAGCTGTCCAAACCAAGTGGAGAAATTACCGAAGAATTACATTTGAGTGATGATGACGATCGAGATTCAACATTTACTGCATCAACACAAGAGATTGTGGAGCATGTTTGTGGAAAATGTTATAAGACTTTTAGGCGCATAAAGGTAAAATTGTGGAAGTTTATTAAGAGATTTTCATTCGAAGTATTTTTTATATCAATTACAGAGTTTGAAAAAACATTTGGATTATTGCCGTTTCGATAGCGGTTATCATGTACGCAAAGCGGAAATGTTAAAGAATTTGGAGAAAATCGAAAAAGATGCAATTATAATGGAAAATAAAGATGTTTGCTTTTGTTGTGGCGAAAGTTATGATACTTTCCATGTAAGTTTTATATTTGCATTTTCGCCTAAACTTTCAAGTTCCATATTGAAATTTAAATTTCTGTTTAAAATTTAAATGACATTTAAAAATAAAATTTTAAATAATATTTAAAAATACCTGTAATATATTTAAAAATATTCCTTTGTCCACAGTTGGGTCACATCAATTGCCCGGACTGTCCAAAATCGTTTAAAACTCAAATGAGCTATGAACGTCATATATTCATAACTCATTCCGAATTCGATGACCATCCCTGCAGTATTTGTAATGCTAAATTACGCAGTGCAAATCTTTTAAAATTACATGAAGAACAACATCGTAATCGTGGCAAACCATTTGCTTGTAAAATTTGTGGTAAAGATTTCACAAGATCCTATCATTTGAGTCGTCATCAAAAGTATTCTTCTTGTTCGGCAAATGAAAATGATACTATGCATTGTAAAGTTTGTAATAAAGCCTTTTACCGTTTGGATAATTTAAGAGCTCATTTAAAACAACATTTGGGTACTCAAAATACTAAGAAATCAGAATACATGTGTCCTATATGTAAGAAATGTTTCTACAGTTTGTCTACTTTAAAGTAAGTATTAAAATGATTAAACAAAATTATTTTAAGAAGCCGCATATAACGTTTTTATTAATTTTCATAGTATTCACACACGTACTCATACGGGCGAAAGACCTTTTGATTGTGATTTATGTGAAAAAAAATTTCCCTCATTGGTGGCTTTGAAAAAGCATAGACGTTATCATACTGGTGATAAACCCTATACTTGTTCTGTGGTAAGTTGTCTTAACTAATAATAAAGATCCGATTTATATTATTGATTTTAATAACATTCCATTTTTAGTGTAAACAATCATTTGCTGTTAAGGAAGTTTTAAATCGTCATATGAAACGCCATACTGGAGAGAGACCTCATGTCTGCAGTGAATGCGGTAAAAGTTTTATCCAAGGAGTCCAGTTACGTACTCATATTAAGATCCATTTAAGACCCTACGAATGCGACCAATGTCCAGAGAAATTTAGAACTGAGAAACAGTAAGATATATTTTTTTTATTAAATTAAAAAAAGAAGAAAAAAAGAAAATAAATTTGAAATTAATGTTTATAGATTAGAGAAGCATACGAAAGAGCATAGCAGCACCAAACGAAGAGGACGTACTCGTATGGTTAATAAGTGTCTTATATGTAAGAAAGGTTTTAAAACTGAACTAGAGTTTAATAATCACATGGAGGCAGGAGAACATACAAGTAAGTTTAAAATATGAATAGAATGATTTCTAATGTGGAGTAAAAATAATTATAATTTTTGATATAGCGGAATTTCGAATTTGTAATGAAATTTCGAATTTCTAGTGAAATTTCGATTTTCTACTGAAATTTCGAATTTCTAATAGAATTAAGAATTTTTACAGAAATTTCGAATTACTAATTTCACTACGAATTTTTACTGGAATTTCGTATTTCTAGCGAAATTTAAAATTTTTAGTAAAATTTCAAATTTTTTATATAATTTTGAAAATCTAGTGAAATTTTGATTTTTTTTATGAAATATAGAATTTGACGTGAAAATTTCTAAGAAAATTTTTAGCGTAATTTTGAGTTATTGGTGAAATTCCGAATTTATAATGAATTCGAAATGAAATAACACTTCAAATGTTTATTTAAAATCATTTCTCTACGAAATTCTTACTTCATCCATTAAAAAAAAATAATAATAAATGTTTTTTTTTTAGCTCCCGCCCAACGGCGTAAATCTCGAACTCGTACAGATTGTGCCGTCTGCAAAGAAAACTTTGATTCCGTTCAAAGTCTACAATTCCATATTCTTAAAGTCCATCAAGAAGATCCAGAAACATTCGTCAATGAAGATCCCTTCGAGACAACAACACCGACTAAAGATAATGATTCCATATTAATGCCTGCACCAAAAGTAATTAAAATAGAAGATGCTCAAGGACAACGTATTGAATTCGTTACCACCAACAGTGAAGGCAAAATCCTAAATACCAATGTACAAGGACTAAATCAACAACAAATCCTAAGTCCTGAAAAGAACCCATCTGATGCTAACAAAGTACAAATCCTTGAGCAATATATTATTGATGAAGGTCCATCAACATCAGCTGGAGTTAATAATAAACAAACTATAATTTTATCTAACGAAGCTTTTACAGTTATACCTTTGGAATCAAACGGTGGTATAATTGAACCCATTACTACAAATACTTTACCCGCTAATATCATAAGTCCTGAATGTAAAAAGGAGCAACGTAAAAGTTTGGCTGAAAGTTTGGCAGCCGCTATAGCTGATGATGATGTTGCAATGTTGGATAATAGCAAAGGTGATGAAGAATATTCTGAGGAAGATTTAAAACTTAAGGATAATGTTAGTAAACTGTTGGATATGTTAGTGGATAGTACAACACTTAAGAAATTTGGTTGGCCAGAAATGTCTGAAGAAACTGTAAGATGTTTTGAAACAATTTGCTGTTTTAATTGATCTATTACTAAAAACTCTTTTCCTTTTTTTAGGTACTTTGCAAAGTTATTGAAAATTGTGGCCATGATTTATTTAAAGATCAATATAACTATGCTAATTGGGATTATGCCAGTCGTATGCGTGAATATGTAAAATTATTGTTTACCGTTGTTGTACACAACGATTCCATTAAAGAATTACTCAACAATTATCCCATTGATGAAGTTATTGAATATGTTTTGGGCAATGACGATGATGATGACGACGATGATGAGGATGATGAAGATGATGACAAAGCTAATATTTCTAAAGAGGAAGGAAATAATAAAAATGATGACAAACCTATTAAACGTGAAAAAGACGATTAACTCGAAAAGAGTTTATAAAATGTTTGTTTCCTATTTAAAAATGGGCAATATATTAGATTTTTTATTTACTTGCATTAACTTTTATAGTGTTAAAGTAATTTTTATATACTTTTATTAAAATGAATATTAAATAACCAGTAATGCCTTATTAAACATTAAAATTTATTACATGTATACATAATATATACAAATTTTATTATTAATACATGAAATAACTTGTTTTTATGTAATTGTTTTTGAAAAACAATACTTTTGAAATACAATTATACTTAAATAGAAATTAAAAAAATATATATATGTTTTAATTTTCAGATTAATTATAACTATACATTATAATTATCTCAAAAATATTTGAATTACAAAGCCGATTATTAAATTTTTGAGTCCGATCGTGTTTTTCTTAACATCAAGTTGCAATCGTTCATTAAAAATCTCATGAGCCTATTGGATAGATATCTGTACTATCTATGTGATAATGTCCTTAAGTTCAAATTAGAGTCGAAAGCAATCAAACAACAATATTTCCTAGCATAGTGATGGCGTAAAATTCGTTCTAGTTCCATCCTGTGATATATGCGTTGAGCAGCAGATTTAAAAAAAATTGAGAAAGTTTTCTAAAGAAACAAATTACAAGTACTATTCGAGATCTAATTTTTTGGGAAATTCTATAAAAATTAAAAAAAAATGAGTTTCATGCACTTATTCCAAATCTTATACATTTAGTCTAAAACCTATAATAAATTAGAGTTTTAGGGTAAACTTATCTAATATTTTTGAGTTATTTGTTCCTAGCGGGAATTTAAAATTCAAATATAAAGCAAGAATAATTTTAAATAAAAAAAATTAAAGATATCTAATATTACATCGTTTTTATTTCAGCTACGGTCTTATTAAAATAATAAAATACCATATTTTAAACTCACCCTCTTTTAAAGCATTAATTTAATATATTCGAGTATTATTTATACTTAGACCCATAGTGCGTTGCCAAGGACAACATTATACACAACACAAACTTACGAATTTATTAAATTCCTAGAAATATTGAGTTTAATTAATTGACAGACTTAAAGATATTTCAAATAAATTCAAAATAAAAAATCATGGCTGATGATATAAATCCAGCCATAATAAAACGTACTCAGGATACTCTCGGAAAATATGTTAAAAAACCCAATTTAACCGAAAAACTTTTAAAGAAACCTCCCTTTCGTTTCTTACATGATGTTTTTACTGTGGTAAGTTTATAACAATTTTTGTTAGAAATTTTAATAAAAATCTTTGTTTTTAGGTTATAAAAGATACTGGTTGCTTTGCAGGTCTTTATAGTACTGAGGAGCTGACATATGAGAATATTAAAGATCGTGATGATAAAATGAAATTTCTTCAAAAGATGATTGATGTAGTTAGTAAGTATTAACATTTAATTTGCATAGAGATTTTATAATTATGGGAACACATACAATTAATTCATGTTATGTTTTAGAATTAACAACAGATTCATCTTTGGCAATACGAACCTCAAAAATAGTAGCTGGTCATGAACCGGAAAAAACCAATGAACTTTTACAATTAATGGGTGAAATAATTGAAAAGAAGATGGATTGGCAAACGGCTGTAAAACAAGTTCTAACTGGTAAAACACCACCCAAAGAATCACCCAGAAAGCCTAAAGATGGTACAATTAAACCAACAAAAGATTCAAAAACCAAAGATCAAAAATCAAAGGAGAAAACCAAGGAAAAGGATACAAAAACAAAAGACTCCAAAACTTCAAAAACATCAACTAGTAAAACACCAACAAGTGTAAATAAAGATGAAAAGTTAAAACTTAATAAAACCAAAGAAAAAGTTTCCTCAAAATCAACAACAAAAGAAAGAACCTCGAAAGCTAGCAAAGAACCAGATAAAACTTTAAAGAAACCAACAAAAGAACCAACAAATGGCAAAGCGAAACTGACAAAAACTGAATCACAAACAAGTAATAAAAGTTCTCCAACTCCCACCAATCTGGAAGCAAAGGAATCGTCTATAACAGAAACAAACGAAAAAGAATGCAATCATGAAGAAGAGAAGAAAGAAATGATACAGTCCATTGACAAAAATAACGAAGATAATTCAAATAGCAAATCATCGAATGGTAGTTTACATAATGAAATTTCAAAATTAAATGAAACTGTTCCTCTTCCCACTCAGCAAGATTCTTTGAAATCTAATCAATTGGATGCAGAAGTAATTGAAAAGCCCAAAAAGTCATCTGCAAAATTACGAAAGTCTAGTGGTCGCAATAAATTAGCTGAAAGTTTTGGAGAAAAGGTGGATATAACGATGAATCAAAATATTTCACAAATCAATAATATTAATCAAACACAAGAAAAATCTGAAACATCAGAAGTTGTAGCTTCAGAACTTTCTGCATCACAAGAACCATTACCATCTTCTAATAACCAACAACAACCAGACTTGGACAAACAACCTATTGAAAAAACCAATAGTCCACCACCAAAAATTCCCTCTCAACCGACTCCAACTAAAAAACAACCATCACCGCCAGTTAGTTTAACCAACGAAATAAAACGAGAATCCACTTTTACACGCGAAAATTCTAAAGAATCTTCATCGAATCAAAGTTCATTAGCTCACCGTCCTAGAACTTCTCTAAGACCACCTAGCGCTCGACCACCTTCAGCCCGTCCAGGAGCTCCAAGACGACGTGATAAGAATATTGAAATTGTTTTACAACCCAATGATCAGTTGAAAATGTCTGGTATACAAGTGAAATTAGAAACATTTGGAGATTTGGATGATGACGGTGATAATTTGGTGATTATTGAAAATCCTAATACTAATGATGTTATCAACGATCAACAAACGAATTTAACCGAAAGTGAAAAACTAATGCAAGATGTTACGTTGGAACAGGGTCATTTAGTGCAACAGATTTTGGAGACTCAAAAAGAGTTGGTTCAGCAAACGAATGATAATCAACAGAAAAGTGATAAGGTAGGATATTAAAAAAAAA
>JACGTJ010003397.1:7087-24722 GCA_014858695.1 Chrysomya rufifacies | reverse complement strand
AAAAAAAAAAAAAAAAAACAGCGTAAAATTTTTTTATACTCACCAGCAAACACTGATGTTGAATTATGTCTTGGATCGTAGGGACAAACTGCTTGTCCATTTTTTGTAGCCTCTAGGGTGTAATTGTTGTCGTTGATTATGTAAGTGTTACACATGGGACGAAATGAATTTGTACCGCATACAAATAAACGTCCAGGCGAGGTAACAACCATGATGCGTATATAATTTTGGCACGCCTCCTGCAAATTAATGAACAAAAATAAATGTAATACAAAAATGTTTATATAATATTTGCAGTAAGGCAAATGTTGCTAAATAAATGTAATTTTTAATTTATAGCATGTAAAGAAGGTCGACAGGTTTTTCTGTATTTATTTATTTATTTCTTTTTTAAATGTATGAATATGTATGAATATGTGTGTTTAAGGTAATTAGTATAATTAAATATATTTTGTAATGAAGGTTAATTGTTGTAATTCTAGTTGTTTTTTAGCCATAATCAAGTTATTACTTCAAATTTAAGTTACAGTTCATAGTCGGTCTGTAGTGTAGGAAGCGGTTTTTTGTTCAAACTATACTCAGTCCACAGTCTAGCATAAAAATCATTTTTAGTTCGTATTTTGAACTACAAACAGTCTTTTATCCCGGCCAAACTATTCCTGATTGTAGTAATTTTATAGTTAGAAAATAGCCCAAAACATAGTTCGTATATAGTTAATTTATAGTCTACATTCTACCTCGGAGTATATTTTAGTCTATAACTCAGATTACAGTTAACTTATAGTTAAGGCTATATTCATTCTATTGACCAAGTAATGGTCGGACTATAGGTCCGTATGTAAATAGTCTATAGTCCAAACTTTAGTCTGTCTTTACTCAAGTTTACAATAGTCAACATTTAGCCCTAATTATAGTGCATATTTAATCTAGTACATATTGAATCTGGACTATAATCAGTATTTTATTCAGTTCTTAGGCCCAAAGAGTCCTGATTGTAGTAATTTTATAGTTAAAAAATTATCCAAAATATAGTATATATATATTCACTTTATAGTCTATACTCTACCTCGGCATATATTCTAGCCTATAACTCGAAGTCAATCTATAGTTCAGACTTTTGTGCATCTATAGTCTATATGTAAACGGTCTATAGTCCAGATTTTAGTCTGTCTTTACTCAACGTTACAATAGTCGGTTTTTACTCCAGATATTAGACAATCTATTGCTTAGACTAGAGTCAGTCTATACTATAGACTACAGTTCATTTATAGATAAGACTATATACAGACTATACTTACTAAATAATCCAGATTTTATGTCGTAATAAAGTTCAGACTATGGCGATTCTATAGTTCAGATATATGGCTCTATAAACAAACTACACAACAGATTATAGCATTTGATTTAAGAGAACGGCCGAGAGTTAATCGATAGTCTAAAGTACAGACTATAGTTTGTCAGTTTATAGCCAGATTATACTTAGTAAATAATCAAGTTTTTATGTCGTTTCTGTACTATAGAGATAAGAGGCTCTATAGTCAAACTATACAGCAGATTATAGTATTTCGCCTAATAGACCAGCCAACAGTCAATTGATAGTCCAGACTACAGATTAGCAGTCCACAGTTGATAGAGCAGTCGACAAATAGTCGACTAAGAGTAAGTATGTATTCCAATTTACGTTTTATTAGTCATTAGACATTATGTTCAGGTTTAATACACATAGTTGTATATAATAATCTAAACAATAGTCATGTGTTTAGACCTTTTAATATCTATACTACATTTTACTTCACCTGTATATAAATAGTTTGAATAGTTCCTTATTTTGATCTAAATGTAGGAATACAGCAAAATAATCCAAAATTTTGTGAACACTTGAGTGTCTCTCAAGAACATAAATGTAATAACAACTCTGTGTGACAAATGTTCAAACTTGTATTAGGATGTCATAAGAATAAATTTAAAGAATTATTTAATAGAAACAACATGAAAAAGCGTAAATAAATAAAGGTACATTTCTGCCCTTAAATTCATGAGCTTTCAAAAAGTACCAAACTTATATTTGTTGATGTCTTAGAAATCTAGCATTTATCTTCATTTAGTACAAAGTTATATAAGGAACGTAGTTCTCCAAAAAATCTTCGTCACTTTGGATCAGTTTGCTTTATATTTGTTTCACAAATCGGTAATTATTTAAGACGTGTAGTGGGGTAGACTACAGCATCCGATTTTGCACCAGGCTGCTTGCAAACAGGATTGTTGTATAATGTTTGCTCCAAATCAGACACCCGGATATTTCAGCCATCGATTCTAAATACCTACACTGGTGATTCTTCATGGTTTCAGACATGTACCATCATACTAAGTCTACTCTCCTGAGACACAAAAACCTGTCAGAATTCATGTGAGCAGCGTCTTCTATCTTTAGGTAGCGGATGCTACAAAAGTCATTGTCCGGGAAATACTTGATCATAAACTTTAAGTAGTTAAATACTTCAGCGATATAAAAGATTCAAAAGATACATAGGCTTTAAAAAAAGTACCAAAAATAAAGTTTTTATTACTTTTATCCCTAAAGAGATTGATAAAGAAAAAAACACATACCGTGTTTTATTTTGCCAGAATAACAAAAGATTTTTGTCATAAAAGGTTGGATTTTGCTTTTATTTTTGGAGATATAAGGCTACTATTTTGTTCATTTTTTATTTGCTATTTATTTTTACAAAAAATTAACAACGAAAATTAAAATTTAGCTAAATGATATTTTTTTCACCTAACGCTCTTAAATTAAATTCAACTGCTTGTTTAAGAAATCTGTTGCCATTTATACTAGTAACTTACATTAAATATATGCAAACATGTATATTTCCATACACATATGCATACACAAAAATACGTAAAAAACAATAAAATAAAACTAAAGAAATAAGCTCTAACAAGCCAAACAATCATATAAAATAAATGGTCATATATTTTGTTGATCTTACTAGGGTGAGTTTTTCTAAACTCAAAAAATGTTATATACCGTAATAAACTCAAGGGGTAGCATAGAACAAGGTTAGTATTTTTTTTAGATGCTACTGTGAAACAAGTAAATAGTAACAATTGTATCTAACAGTTGTTTGTGAGTGATAGTAGTTTTTGTTGTTGTTTAAGTTTTACACATATAGCTTTTTAGAGGTACATAGAGTGTAGTTGTAACAAAATAATAACAATATGTAGAAATTGTTTAACAAATATATACAGAAATGTGTGTATAACAATTCTAACTTGAATTAACAATTCTGTAAAAACAACTCTTGTTTTATAAGTATGAAAACATATAGAGATTGTAATATATAAATGCACACACACACACACACACATTTGTATATAAATATCTACGCAACCATGATATCTTTACTCCAGAGTCTACAAAATGGCACGAATTTAAAGAACTTAAAAAAAAAACAATTTAAATATATAAACTTATATCGTCATCAAAAATGCAAACGGCTGTATCTAACATTTCAAAATATCTGTATGCATTTTGATAAATTCCTCTTAAAATACACAGCTTTTAAGTTTAATAAACAAAATGTTCTTATTATTATTGTTATTTTCTGGTAAGAAAATTAAGCTCAAATTCTAGTTCATTTCTAGCTCAGTTCTAGTTCAGTTCTAGCTCAGTTCTAGTTCAGTTCTAGTTCAGTCCAAGATTTGGTGACTATATAAAAATTAGTTTCTTTACTTTTATGTGAAAAGTAAAGATTTTGCTAAACATTAATTTTTTTAATTTTTACTGTTTAGATCATAAGTGGCTAACATTATTTTTCCCCAAATAATATACATAAGTTTAGCTTATTATATAATGATAGTATTTGAAATTAATTAAATATTTTTGTTTATATTTACCAGATAATAAAACTTTTACTTGAAATTTCCATATAAAATTGCTGTATTCGATTATTTTTTATGAAGATTTGGAGAAAACCTGTAAAGATATCAATTTTTGAATAATGGTAACTCTATCAACAAACCATCGCAAAATTGCTTGGAATTCTTAAAAATAATTTTATTTTTAAATAAATAATTTGTTTTCATTTCTAACACGAAGTTTTATATTTAAACAAATCATTTATTTGTTTAAAAACACTTTGTCATTAATTTCTTAATGTAATTTAAATCATTTAAAAGGAAATTGACTTGGTGTCTTCTGTGAAATTTACAAAAACAAACAAAAAAGAACACAATGTAAACAAACTTTATATTTTAAGTTATAATAAACTTTAAAAAAAACATGTTAAATGCAAGTTACTTACTTTTTGCTATATATTTTTAATTAAATTTTAATTATTGCACTTTATGTTTTGTTTTGTAAACTTTTCAACCGCCAATAAATTACAGTAAGTTAATCGAGCGTTTTTACTTTACAATAACAGCGATTTAAAAATTCATTATTTAAAACTTAATAATGAAAATATTTTTTGTAATTATTTATCAGATAACCTGGTATTATTTAACAGCCATTGAGTTCTTTAGTTAATTGTACATATTTGTAATATTTGTTTAAGTTATTTCAATTATTTGCAAAATTTATTAATATTTTTATTAAACAAAAGTAGCCAACATTGTTTTGCAATTCCAATCAGCAGTTCTGACAATTTGTTTCATTTTGGCTGCTGTTCCCTGTGGTCACTATTGTGAATGGTGTGTTTACTTTTTGTAGTATAATAAGAAGAAGCATCAACTAAGAAATGCCATATCAAAACGAAATGCCAAAAAACAATAAAATACTCGGCAAAAAATAAATTAACACAATTTGTTGTTAAAATAAACAGAATATTAATATTTAATACAAAAATTAAAGCACAAATTAATAAAATAATTTTAAATTTTCAAAATGCCACAAGTGTAGTAAATATTTTAAGAAATTTTTACGAAATATTTGCAAAAATTGGCCAACAAATATTTCAACGCAAAAAAATTCAATAAATAAAAAGTGTCAAAAACGGTGGAGAAAGAATATAAAAACAATAAAAAAAGTAAAGAAAAAATAATAATTGTTGATGATATAGAAACAAAAATACAGAAAATATTGCAAAAAAAAGTAATTATTGTTTAAATTTGCGTTTTATTATTAAACAAAAAACATGTTTTAAGTTTAATTTATTCGTTTGCCTAAGGATAGACAAGAAATTGTTTATTTTTCAACCAGCCAAGTGCTATGAATGCAATTAGTGTGTATGTAAACACGGCAAAATTGGTGCTCCAAACAACGGAGACCATTAGCTCTTCGATAGCAGCTGCCAGCATAAATCCGGAATTATCACGTCTCTTGTTAAATCTAAGGCAATTGTTGTCTTGTGTGGTTTGCAATCGTTTGGTTAACGATCCATATGTTCCCAAAAATGGTAATTGCAATCATAACGTGTGTCGTTTGTGTGTACGGGGCCAAAAGATTTTACATCCGGTGTGCGGTTATTGCAAGGATAATAAAGATTTCAAAACCTATAATGAGAATAAACAAATGCGTTGTCTTTTGATGTGCTACAAGAGTTTGTGTGAACATTTGAGATGTAGTTCGGTATTTCCACATTTTGCCGGCCACAAAGTTACACAATATAATAATTCTACTGTGCCCTGTGTTATGGTGCCTCAAATGTCTATGCAGGATTTGATTGTGGAAGGAGCCAGTTATGATGATATTTTGAATGCTTTTAATAATGATTTGCCGAAACAAATGATAATGCCTGTGCCCAAATCTAACCACATGCCTGCCTTACTTACACCCTTAACATCCATTGCTGCTGCCACACCGTTAGCGCCTTTGCAACATACTATTAAAGTAGGTAGTATGCAGCAGTCAGCACCTAAAGCTTCTACACCACCCACTACAGTCACCGGGGCATTAAATATGCCTATTTCTAACTATGCTCCCAAATTGAAGCAGGAAACACCTTTGCAACAACAGTCGCAACATTATAAACAACACTCCTCTAGTACTACTGTCCAAGCCTCCGAACAATCCCAAGCAACTCCCTTAAATACCGCTGTTTCCCACGCCCAACTAATACAATTAAATCAATTGAAAAACTCCGGTAATATTACCTATATAGGACCAAATACCCGTGGCATAGTAGTACCCATTGTATCATCATCCGGCTCTACAGCTGTGCCACTTTCCATAGCCTCAGCCCGTCTACAAACTCTAAATCGTCAATTAGCTCAAGCCCGAGCTTTAGCGGTTTCATCTGCCTCATCATCATCATCATCGACAACAACAGCATCAACATCAACTGTTAATAGCTCTTTAAATACCATAGAACATAGACCTCCTTTGGCCACTTTTAAAAGTTCTATAGCTACTACTCCCTCGGTTAAATCAAGCACTCCAACATATAGCTCTACACCAGCATCCAATTCCTCAACCACCTCAACTACTGCGGTCTCAGCGTCTTCGCAAATAAGAAATCCTCCACCCATAAAGACAGTATCAAATGGCTCTGCCATGTATTCTGTATTGTATACAGGCATAGGAAATAAAATTACGATTAAGCGAAAAACAGATGGTGATGACGATACTACGCAAAAGGTACAAATGAAATTTTTAAATTTTTACTGAAATTCAAATTTAAATCTTAAAGTTTTTACAAAATTTTCAATTTTTATTAAATAATAAGTTTTTACAAAATTTTTAATTTTACGCTAAAATTTCACTTATTTTTACTGAAAATTTCATATTTCACTAAAATATAAATTCACTACTTTTCCCAAAAATCACTTAAAAAAAAAAAAATCATATTTCACCAAAAATATTTTTTATCGAAATTTTACTTTTTTCACATAAAATTCACATTTCACCAAAAATTCACTACTTTTCCCAAAAAATCACTTCACAAAAAAATCATATTTCACCAAAAAAATTATTTATTAAAATTTTACTTTTTTCACATGAAATTCACATTTTCACACTATAAATTCACCTTTTTTTACCAAAAATATACTAAAATTCACCTTTTCAACAAAAATTATTTTTTTCTCTAAAATTCGCTGAAACTTTACATATTAAATTAAATTTCCTTATTATTGTTATTCTTTTTTTTTTTCAAAATTTAATTTTAAATTTTCTTTTCACTAAAAATTCACTTTTTTCGTTAAAATTCACCTTTCACCAAAAATTAAATTCTTCATAAGAAATGATTATTTAGTTTGATTAAACTTTTTCACCAAAAAGGAAATATCTTATTCGACGAAAATTTTATAAATTCAAAAATTCACTCGGTTTTTTATGTTTTTAATTAGGTTTTGAAATGCTAAAAATTCACTTCTAAATAACAATGCATCTTTTCGCTAAAATATAAAATTTTTCTAAAAAAAAAATCGCTTATTCGGCAAAAATTCACCAAAACTATAAATATTTCACTAAAAATCTACTATATTACTTGAAATTTGCTTTTTCATTAAAAATTTCAAATTTCACTAAAAATTTGCTTCTTTTTTACAAAAAATTTAATTTTTCACAAAAATTCTTCATATCTGACTAAAAATTTAAACTTTAAAAAATAGCTTTTTTACCAAGATAAACTTTTTTACTAAAAATTCTAATTCTTACTATAAATTTCACTTTGAACTTACAATTTTACAAAAAAAAAATTTCAATATTTTTTTAAAAATGCACTTTTCCAATAAAAATTTGGTTTTGTACAAAAATTCAAATATTCACTAAAAATTTTCACTCACACAAATCAAAAATTTACTTTCAATTTTTCTCTAAAAATAATTTGTTTGCAAAAATATAAATTGATATAAGTTAAATAATTCACCTTTTAATTCTTGTTTTGTATAATCATTTTCTTACAGAAAACTTCCACAGTCTCCGCCCCTAGTCCCAATCTCCTGCGTCCAGTGTCTAAAACACAAAATAAGAAGCGTGGCTGTCGTTGCGGCAATACCACTGCCACGCCTGGCAAACTTACCTGTTGTGGCCAACGTTGTCCCTGTTACGTTGATTCAAAATCCTGTATAGGCTGTAAATGTCGTGGCTGTCGTAATCCCCATCGTCCAGATGGCAATAAAGTACGACCCATTATACCCGAACTTGCCTGCTATGAAATTCAAATGGCCGATGATGTGGGCAATGTTAATGAATTGCCCATTGCAACCACTTCTAATGTTTTAAATAACCTCAATACAAATGACCAAAATACAAATACAAATCTCACAACAACAACATTAAATTTAAATGCTACAAATTCTTCAACATCTGCGACTGCTACTTTAGTGGCTACTTCAACAAATGCTACACTGTTGCCCATACGAGGGTTACATCACTTTAGTTCGGGAACAATGGCTACTAGTAGTACAACTATATCAACCAGCATTCCTCCCTTAACATCGACCACAATGCCTACACAAACCGCTAGCATGACGCAGGCGTCATTTGGTTCTTCAACGAGTGCGGCGGCGAACGTTAGTGCAGCCTCTTCAATGTCTGCAAATCTGACAGCTCCCGGAAATATTGTGCAATTGGATCAGATACAGAGAGAATCTTTGTTAATACAAAATGCTGAGGGAAAATTTCAAGGTAATATGAGAAAATTTTTTAAATATTAAATTAACTGTGTTGAAATGCTTAACTAAATTACAACAAAAACAATAAATTTTAAAAATAAAAGAAACAATTTATAGTTAATTCTTTCTTTCTACCTTTTTTCAGTGGTCAATGTTTTTACAACAGGCTCTAATGTGGGAGGTAATACCACAACCACAGGCCAGTCTTCAAATCAAATACCGACTTTACAAAGAATCAAAACTTTACCACAAACTGTGGTTACAGCTCATAATAATTTCATATTACCAACATCTATAGCCAATACAACAACGACCACATCTTTACCACAACTTATACTACAATCTCAATCACAACAACATCAACAAAATCAACAAATCTTACAACAAAATCAACAGCAACATCTTCAGCAACATCAACAACAACAACAGCAGCAGCAATCACATCATAATCATCAAACACTTACAACCCAAAGAATACCCAATAATGTAACCACCACCTCATTACCCCTACAATTACAGCAACAACTTAAACAAAACATAATCACTGTACATGCTATACACACACAATCTACATCTAATACCTCACCTGCCTCAGCACCCACCTTAACACCCACCTCTTCACCAGCACCCTCATCAGCTAATCTCAATTTACCGCCACCTCTCATAAACACAACCAATAATCCTCATGTTACTTTAGATTTAAACGATTCAAATGATATTAATCGTAATAATAATTATACAAATATTATTGTATCATCTACAACAACAACTAATGCTGCAGCATCAGCATCAACGGATAATATAACATTAACATCTTCATCATCAACATCAACATCGTCACCTTGTATAACAAGCATTCCTTTGACTGCTACATTAGCGGGTTCACAGCAAAACTTAAGTAGAAAATTAAATTCACCAAATTTTTAAGTTTTTTCTTTTCTTCTTTCATGAACGTGTTGAAAATCTAAATATGTAAAAAGAATTTTGTTAGGAATAAGTTATGTTATTAATATAAAAGGTAAAATCAAAAACATAAAGAAATCTCATTCATTCCCTAAGATATTTTAGCATACATTCATCATACATATGTATGATATACTTAATTTTGTTAAATACTTCTTTTTCAGAACGTTCTATTTCACTTTCTATTCAGTTTGTCTTAAAATAATAGCATTTTTTTCAATATTAGTCAAGTTGAAATTTATAGATCAGCATACGAAAAAAACAACAGAACATATTTTTGTGAAACATTTTCCTAAAATCACAGAGTTAGCAATTCAAACTTATAAATTTAACGTAAGGTTTATGGTTATAAAAATTATAAATGCAAAATATAATGTTTTAACCAGGGCAACCAAAAATATGCAATTTATGCGCATAAAAATGCATCTAAAATTTAAAAAATTCTACAAATATTCAGGCAAACTTCTTTTTTATTTTGTTAATAATAAGGAAAAGTATAATTTTTCACTTCTTATTCTATTTTATTTAGTAAAATTATGTAATTATTCCAAAAAACATCAATATTTATTAAAATTTTTAAAATAATCTGCTCGCAGAAAAAATTTAGCAATTTGTTCTAAAATCTTTAATACTAGAACTGGTGTAATCGAATGGACTGTAGATTCTTCTATAAAACTTTTGGAACTAATGTTGCCTCAACTTCGGAAAATCAATTGATTTTCAAAATTGAACAAACTTTTTCCTAGTAGACACTGCATATTAAAACAAAGAAAAATCAAGAATTCCATAATAGAAGTAACTGATTTTTGATTCATTGTAAAAGGCTACCTAATGATTCTATGCAAATAGTTCGCAGTGTGACAATTTCGAAAAAAATTGGTGATTAACGTAACACTTCCTTAGAACTGTATTTGAAAGCAACAATTTCGAAACAAAAACAAAAATCATTGATTGCAGCGTCAGAATAGAAAAATGTTAAGTTATTTAAAAGCATCCTGTAATGTATATTAAAATATCAACTTAAGAAATGTATGTTAAATATCAATTTAAGAAATATTCATATTCTTTTGTTTGCTACTAATTATTTAATATTTTAGATTCAGGTTATTTTGAAATACATTTTATATATATTTCCAATATTTCTCTATTTCAATTTGATATTACAATGGCAATAAATAATCAAATATTAAGATTTCAAAAAAATAATGCAAAACTATAAAATTTTTTGGCTAATATGAAAAAACATGCAATTTCGTTGAAAACATGCAGAAATATGGAATTAAGGCTAAAAAAGGCTTATCAAATTGAGGCCAAAATGTATAACAATTTTATGAAACGGATAAGATATAACGTTTGTCATTTCCAAAACTATGATATTGCATACTTTTGGTTGTTCCGGTAATAATATTAGGAGTACTGCTGAGAAATTTGTTACAAAGTTAAACCATAAAGTAAGATATTTTCATTGATAATCGATTTCAAAATTAACATTTAGCCCCACAATTACCAAATTGTATCCTGAGAATTATAATATTTCCCCTATTAAAAGTATTGATTTCGAATTACAAATATTTTTCAAATGTAAAATTTTTAGTTTGTATATAGAATATGATTCATTTTACCCGTTCAAAAACGTCCCAACTCGAATTATATTGATTAAATTTTTCATTAAATTAACATAAAAATGTTAATACTTAGATTTTTTTAAAGTTTACTCAAACAACACAAATATAACAGAAATAATGTCAAATTCATTTGAATGTTTATTTAAAACTTTGACAATTTCTAAACTACCTTGATTACATATATATTTCGTCAAAGTTTACACAAACTAGCCAAAGTTAACGCAAAGATTTCAACACATTTTTCAATAATTTGAAGTTTAAACACTTATTCTCTTTTAACTCAAAAAAGGAATAACGTTTGAGTTGCAACATTGAAGTAATTCTGAAGTAGAGTAAAATATTATTTGTTACCATTTAAACATTTTAAGAAAACATTCAGGTTTGGAATTCATATAATAAAAAGAATTATTTTCTATCAGCTAAATATGTTTATTACTACTAACTTTAGTTTAACTAAACAATGCCAAGCACAAGCACTATGATCTGCAATTAAGTTTAACTTTATTCTGAAAACTAGCCATAAATGTCAAAATATTTGAAGCTATTTTATTACTCAAACGTTATTCTATTAAGTCCTAGCTTTTGGAAATAAAAATAATCTTAATTTGGGAGTTAAACTTGGATTATTGTTCTCCAATTGTAAACTATAGCATGTTTAATCTTAGTTTAATCGAACAACATTGATTTGATTTGAAAATTTCTTACAAAGACATTGTTAAAATTTGTAATTTTATAAAATATATTTTATATTTGTTGCAGTAATGGCATTTTCTTTTCTATCGAATGCCTTAATGCTGCCTGGCGCTGTTTAAAAATAAAGGAGATGTCAGCATAATGCTAGCATATCTCTATATCATCTCTGTTCTTAACTTTATTCGAATTAAATGAAATAAAAGTTTACCTAAATTCTGTTCCTGGTGAAGCCAATTCCTAATTTAAATAGATCTTAGAAGATATATCAGCATGTGTTGCAGATAGTCTAATTCTGTTTTCTTTCCAGTTGAAAATGTTGCCTCAAATAGGTTGAATTGCACTGTTTAAAAATGAAGGAGATGTCAGCATAATGGTAGAATATCTCTATAACATTTATGTTCTTAACATATAAGAATTAAATGGAAAAAAAGTTCAGCTTAATTTGTTAAGAAATAATGAAATTTCCTTTCCAGCTAAGAATGTTGCATTTATGTTATCAACTTCTCTAATTTTACATGGCCAGAGAAAGATTTTAGACAATATGTTTCGCTTCTATGTGTTCTGTGTTTTAAACTTCATTTGCGAAAAAAGATTCAGTAATTCTTTGTAGAAAAATTAAATACAGAATTCTATTTTTAGTAACTTTACAGATTTTAAATAAAATCTTTACATTTTTAATAAGAATATAAAAAAAATATGAAAATTTTACAACATTTAAGATTTCATTCTGTTGTTTATACAGGCAGGCCCCATCCTAATACCTTTCAAGATTTAAGTGAATTGAAAACCTTTTATGTTTTTTTGCAGTAGTAGCAGTTTAACTCAATAAATCTCTTTGTATATAAAACCAACAACAGCAACAACAACATCAAACATAAAATAATCTCTTACTATCGCTCTTTCAACTATAAAATCAAACAAAACATACAACACAAACGGAAATTGAAAAAAAATTTATATATTTTAAAATTAAATTTAGTTTAGGATTTTTTATTATCTACCCAAAAAATCATAACACACACATTTGTAAAATACACATACAAACATAGCTTATACATATATAAAAATGTTTATTTAGGTATAAATGAAATATTTTGTAAATTTAACCCAGCAAACATAAAGTTAAAGTTTGTAAATGATGGGCAATTTCTCAAAACATATTTTAAATGTTAAACTTTTTCTGTTTTTTTTTTTAAGTTTCTATTAAAATATCTATTAAATTTGTTATTGAAAACATTCAGATACCTTAAAATTGAAAAACATTAAGGTTTCTTTAGATTTGTGTCAATTACTTTTTCAATTTTCCCCAGCAAACTTAGTTTAAAGTTTTTTTTTTTTTTACATTAAAGTAATTTCTCAAATTTATTTGAAATGTTAAAGATATTTTGAAATTTAAGTTTAAATTTAAGATGATAAACATTTGAGAAAACAAAAAAATGTTTGAAATAAAATTTGACATAAAAATTTTTCTAAGGCATCATTCTGAAATCTAAAAACATAGATAAATAATTGGATATCAAACTCTAAGAGCAAAACTATTTCAGTTGTCAAAAACCTTATTATTACAAAATTTATATAATGTTGTTTTTTTAATTTATAAAAAAGCAACAAATCAAATTTAAAATGATGTTCCTCTAAGTTGAATTTCTAGTCGTTCTTCTACATAGATCAATAAATAAATATCAAACTATTGCTCTCTTAGTTTGACATCTATTTATTGAACTATGTTGATATCTATTTATTGATCCATGTAATTCAGTTGTCCAAATGCTAATTATTACAAAAACAAAATGCACATGTATTATATTTTTGTAATTTATTGAAAAAGAGAACAAATTTTCAAATTTAATATGACATTCTTTTCAGTCGAACGTCTAGTCTTTTTGCTATGTCTAAAAAGAATTTTGAAAATTTTCAAAAAATATCTGTTTTCTCAAATTTATGTCAATTTATTTTTCCAAATTAATTAATTTTGAAAAAATTCGATTTTTGAAAAAACAGCTAATAAATGAAATTTTTATTATTTGTTTTTGTTGCACACAAAATTTTTACAAAATAACTTCAAAGTCTTGTGAATTCAATCCTACTTTTTCAATATTATTTTCAATAATAGTTTGTAATGATTTGGCTAATTAATATTCTGTTCCTGGTGAAGCCAACTCCTAATTTAAATAGATCTTAGAAGATATATCAGGATGTATTTCAGGCAGTCTAATTGTGTTTTCTTTTCTATTGAAAATGTTGCCTCAAATATTGCCATTAGAACTTGTTAAGCAAAGAAGAAAAATGGCCCTGAAATTTGGAAGCGGGAGAGCCGAGATATTACCATCGCCGTCTTTACAATCTGCAAATTCGATTCTGGTTCTGTTCTAAATCAGTTTTAGTTAAGTTCTGAGTCGTTTAAGTTTTAAATTTTTATGTTTTTGGAAGTGCTTTATAATTTAAGTTTCTGGCTTTTGAATTAAAACGAATTGAGTTATAAGATTTAACTTCTAATAGCTGGATACAAAAAAAAAAATTTTCTTCCGAATCCAACTTTTTAAATGTTCCGATGCCGCATTCTTATAAAACCAGTCTATATGGGTTACTTATGATGTTTAAGTAGCAAACAAACATATTTGAAGAATAGTCCCGCCTTTTTCATGAAATTGTCTTCAAAATCCCGCCTTTAAATTGTTCGGATGCCGTTTCCTCTAAAAACTGTCTGGCCGCATTACCTATGATCCTCAAGTAGCAAAAATCTATATTTGAGAAATAGCATTTCTCAATTTAACATCTAATTCTAATTAATATTTTTTGGAAAAACCCTTTTTTTACAAAGCTTTTTCAAATTGTCTTTAAAAGTTTATCACTTGAGAATGGTATTCATTTTAAATTGTTCTCAATTTAGTAACAAACTTAAGTGTTTGCTGGGTATGATTCAATTTTGAGAAACCGCTGAAAAACACATTTAAGACCAATTTAATAATAATAAAAGCATTTTTCAATTAAACAACTAATTCTACTTGTCTTTATAGCAAAAGCTATATTTTACAAACTTTAAACAAATTGTCTTCAAACGTTTGAGAATGGTGTTAATTTGAAATTATTCTCACTTTAGTAACAAACTTTGATGTTTGCTGGGTTAAATTATATTGAATGTAAAATAAAGTGTAGATTAAGAAAAACCTCATTTATGGCTGATAGTGTAAAATTAAAAAATATATATATAGTTTTGATTTAAGATTTCAATAGTTTTGCTTTGCTTTATGTATAGAAAAGAAATTGCAATTTGAAATACAATAATGTAGAAAAAAAAAACACGCTTGAAAAACAAAAAAACGCATTCACCATTTACTCATATTTTTTGAGTTATGTAGTTTAATATTTGCCTTATTTAAAGTTAAAGATATTTCAAAACGTTGACTTTTCTTTTTAAAATGTTGCCCTTTGCTGTAGTTGTATACAAAAAATGTTGGCCTTTGCTGTAGTTGTATACAAAATATGCAAGATTTTTGCACTCAGAATAAAACTGTGGTTTACTTTTCTGCTTAAAATGTTGCCCTAAGCTTTAGTTGTATACAGATAAGCCAAGATTTTTGCAGTAAATTAAAACTGTGGTTTACTTTTCTGCTTCAAAGGTTTGTGTTAAGGCAAAATGTTGTCTTATGCTTTAGTTTTTGTAGCAGATTTAAACTATGATTTAATTTTCTGCCTAAATGTTGTCTTTATATAGCCCTCGGCTATAGTTTTAAGCAACTGAGGTCTGTGCTAAGGCAAAATGTTGCCCTGTCCTTTATTATATACAACAGATGCAAGATTTTGGCAGCAAAATAAAACTGTGGTTTACTTTTTTGGGGGAAATGTTGCCTTCATATTGCCCACGGCTTTAGATTTATATACAACTAAGGGGTTAAAACAAAATGTTGCCCTATAGTTTAGTTTTTGTAGCAGCATAAAACTATGGTTTAATTATCTGCCTAAAAGTTGCTTTTTATGCAACTGAGTTCTGGTCTAAGGCAATATGTTGCCCTGTGCTTTATGGTATACAACAAAGGCAAGATTTTTGCAGTGGAATAAAACATTGGATTATTTCTGTTTAAATGTTGGCCAGACCTTAGTTGTATAAAACTCTAGCCAACTAAGGCCTGTGTTAAAGCACAATGTTGCCCTATGCTTTAGTTCTATAAAGCATAAGGCAACATTTTTGAAGCTGAATAAAACGTTAGTTTACTCTCAACTTAAATGTGGCCTTTACTTGGGTTTTACATAACAAAAGTCTGGGTCTAAGGCAACATTTTCTGTAGAAAAGAAAACAAAGTTCGGTCTTGTTGAAAGAACAAATTTTTTTTTTATTTAGCTTTAGCTTTTATATAATTAGCAACAATATAATTATTTTTTTTAAGGAGCAAACAAAAAACTATTTTATTATTATGTTCTAGACTCAAAATTATTATATTTAAACAAAGAAAAATTTAAATATTTATTAAATAAATGTTGCATTTATGTTTTATTTTATTTCTTCTTGTTTTTATTTTTAAAAATAAATTTTTGAAAAATTAAAAGAAAATTGAAATAAAATTATTAATAAAAATTTATAAAAATTGTTTTAAAACTCAAATTTTTTATAAATTATTAAGCTGAAATGTAATAATTAATGTTTTAAGAAAATCTAACTAAATATATTTAATTTAATTATTATCCAAAAAAAAAAAGTAAAAATTTTTAGTAAAAAAAAATAAATATTTTACATATTACAAAAACAAAGTCTTATTAAATCACTGTATTTTGAACTCTATTTCAATTATTTGTTCTGTATTTTCTTTTCTTATTATCTCAAATTAATCTCGACTTTCTACAATTGAAAAAACTCACTTTAATTCGCCGCATAACAGCGGCAAAGGAAGACGACACACAATCTATAAAAAAAAAGCAAACGACTACTCATTTATCAATGGACTGTGGAGGAAAGCGTTAGTTTGTTAGTTGTCACTCAAAATAATCTTTTTCTTTAATAGACACAAAAACCAAAAAAAAAAATAAACAGAATACACAAAAGATTATCTTTAAGAACGTTTTCGCATGGGTGTTAAACGACACAGCTACTGATAAATTTCAAAATAAAGTGATTAATTATTACGTCGATTTATTGTAAAATCAAAGTAGCCAACATTAAAAATGTTTATTAAAATATTTGTTATACTCTTAATAGCATTCACTGTAAAAGCCCAAGATGATAATAGTAAGTTTTCACACATTTTGAGTTATTCTTAAAAAAAAAAATTAAAAATAAAATAAATTTGATTCTACTTATAGTCGATCTTGATTATGATAATGTCAATTCAATTGATGATCATAATGCTCAAGTAACGGAAAATCGTTTGGCCGCTCAACTTTATGCTGTTTTAGAGCATTATAAACAAGAAGATCCTGTTGGTTTTCCTGGTGCTCCCATACCCGATCCCATGGAAGTACCAGATATGAAAAAAAGTTTAGGCATGGCCACCTTAACTATGATGAAAGTTAAAGCTTATGGTTTATCAAAGTTCCGTATTGCCAATATTAATGCGGATTTAAAAGCAATGAAGGTGAGTAGGTGGTAGGAGGGAGATGTTTTGAAAATAGAAATTGAAGATCTGAACTGAAACTGCAGAACTCAATTGAAATATAATTGAACTAGAACTTTAATAAAACAGTATAAGAACTAAACTAAATGTGAACTAGAACTTAATTAGAACTGAAGTCGAATTTAATTAGAAGTGAACTAGAACTGAACTAAAACACAACTAGAACTGAACTAGAACTGAACTAGAACTGAA
>JACGTJ010003395.1:7466-20838 GCA_014858695.1 Chrysomya rufifacies | reverse complement strand
TGAACTAGAATTGAACTACAACTGAACTAGAACTAGAAAAAATTTAATACAACTTCACTGAAAAATATTTCTTTTTGCAATAGAAGTCAATAAATTTCTCAAATTTTAGATGTTTACTTAAATACAAGATTTTTCTAAAATTCATTTTCTCACTAACAAAAATCTCAAAAGCTCACCTGTAATTCCTCTTTACTCATCGCCGTTTCATTAAATTGATTTGTTATGCACATTTCCATTAACATTTTCATAGTGGGATAATGATTCCAACAGAATGCACCAAACGTTGAAGGATTATGAGCTGAAATCATTAACATTATTAACCATGCCTTCCAATACAACACGGTTATTGCCAATTTAGGTGGTTCATAGTCTACAGGCAAATTAATATTTTCTGGATGATGATACTCGGCCATGCTAAATAAGAAATCTATGATATCAAATTTATTAGCCTGGACTACAGGACAATTGGTTATACGCATGGTTGAAGCACGTTTTATTAACGATATAATAATATCAAAAGTATCTGGTATAGTGAATGGTATCTCTTTTGTTATACCAATTAATATAATACGCAATAAGGTATCCTCATGTATTGGTGTTTCCGATACCAAACGTAACAATGTAGTTCTTTCCGGTTCCGAAGGCCATTGATCGTAACGTGAATATTGTTCAGCATTTTCCAATAAAAGTATTTTATGTAAACCTTGGAAAAATTCACCAGCTTGTAGTTTAAACAATGCCGGTACAATTTCATACATCCACGAAACACAATCCAATTGTATTTGACACATTTGATTGTAGAATTTCAAGAGTACAGCATTATTTGCTGAATTGTCTTTAGTAACTCTTAGTGAGATACTGGCCTCACGTACTTGAGGTGATACCGAAAGTAACATACTTAAACAGGTTATATCGACCATAGAATGGAATATACGATCACGAAATTCAGAACTTTCAATTTGTTTATTAAGCTCAGGGCGTCCATTGAGAAAGACTTTACAAAATACTACAAGATTGATGTCATTACGTAGCATACGCACTAATTCTCTTAAGAAAACGCGTAAAGTGCGTAAACAATCGTCACGTTGCAATAAAAATTCTTTGTATATTTCCGCTAAATGTTTGGCAGAATCATCGGGTGCTGCTTGAAACATGGTAGCTGAAAAATAAGTTAAATTTTTATGTTTTTAATAGATTTTAATAGAAATTTTTATAATTTTATCAAAAATTTTAAATTTTACTATAAAAAATTTAAATAAGTAAGAACGCTATATTCGGTTGTGCAGAATCTTATATACCCTTTACTTAAGTTGGCAAACACTAAAAAAAAATTTCCAAATGATTCAAAAGTGTTTTCTATTTAAATTCTAAAACAAACAAAAAAAATTACAACTTACCCAACATTCCCATATTATTCGGATTACGAGTATTGGATAATTCATTTTGTACTACCAATTTTAAAATAACATTCAATATACCAGGTTCTAAACGTATCATTTCCTTAATACACGACATATAAAAATTTATAAGAGGTTTTGCTTTCAGTCTCATCTTAACCAATATCGCCAAAACTTCATGATCTTTAAAATATTTTGCTCGAACATTAAAGCATATATAGGATAGAAGTTCCTGTGCAAATTTAACCAATTTACCATTGTGTATCCACAATTCCAGACGTGATATACACATATGACGAACTTCAACTAAACCAGAAGTTTTACAAAGGAATTTTAAAAAGTTACGTGTATAGCATTCCTGCTGCTGTCGTTTATTCAATTGTTCCTTTATAGCATCCGTAACATATTTCTCCACTATACGTTCGGAATCTTGATAGCGATCTTTAACTTCACAATACGTTTCACAGCCCTGTTTAAAATCACTAGGCTTTGCTGAACCACTAGCCTCAGAATTGTCACAGGAATCATCATCTATATTAATGGGTACAGCTGGTTGTTGTCCGGATTGTGTGGGTGTAGTAGTTGTAGGTGTTCCTGTACCACTAGTGCCTCCACCTTCAGGCTGCAAGCAGCTTAGTTGTGGTGTACGTGTTTTAAAAGCTGCTGCTATATTTTCAATAAATGGAGCACATAAACTATTATCTGACCAGAAGCGATCATTTATAGCGTCTTCAATGTAAATGCGCATAAAAATTTCTGGCCATTGTTGTTTATCGCTGTAAGCCCTTGCCAATAGATTGCAAGCCAAAACATGAGAATAAGATGTCTGTCTAATTTTAACATTAAAGTCACGTCGCAAAATATGTAATAAACCCGACGTTATTATATCATTTGCAAAATAATCGGGATGCAATTTGGCCAAATATAAAATACCCAACATGGCCACCGTGTCTGGTTTAGATTTGGCATAAGATGATATTAAATTTTTAATGCAGCCACATATCACACGCACCAATGTTTCGGTATCATGTTGTTCTGCTGCCGCTGTTACTGTCTCTACAATATCCAAAGAGTCGCAATCTGTTGCCATCTGTTCCCATAATTCACTTGAAGGCGCGGTGTTCGTAGTTTCACCCGGCACTCTGGCCGTAGTTGATAATTTGGCTTTTTTAGCAGCCATCATAGACGTTGTGGCTCCTGAGGCTTCACGTTTGCGTTCCACCGATGAACCACTCGATGTTTTGCTTATGGGCACAATTTTTGCTTTCGAATCATCTCTGTACCCCTTTGAACCTAAAGCGAAAAATTCACTGCTGGTGTGTGATGTTACTTTCTTGGGCGCCCGTTGGGAAGAAGAGGATGGCTTGTTGCGATCCATAATTTTGTTGAAATAATAAAATTAAATAGAAAATTAAATATTTTGACGCCTCATGAAATTCTACGACAGTCTTTTCAGTAATGAATTTGAGAGAATAAGAAAAAAGTAAACAATAAAATACTTGTAGTGCAACGAAATGGAATGAAACGCACGGTGCTAAGAGTTATTCTATTAGTTAATGGGTGGTGAGTTTATATTTAAAATGTGGTGAAAAAGGGAGAAATTGATTATCGACATTTAAATAAGGGAAATGTGTCAAGATCATCAAACTGTTTTGATTTTATATGCACCATCAAAAAATGATTGGGTTTGTCATTCCGGTTGTAACATGTAAAAATATTCGTCCAAGACCCCAACATGTATATATATTCTGGGTCCTGGTAAGATTCTATATCGATCTAGCGATGTATGTCCTTCTGTATGTCTGTCTGTCTGCCTGTCTATTGAAAGAGATCGGACCGGATAAGTTAGGAAGGCGAAATTTGGCACAAATATTTCTCATATATAAGGTTTGTTTGGTATTGAAAATCGGCAGAAACAAATCCAGCAAATACAAATAAATATTGCTTAAATTGTTTAAAATTTAATATTCCATATGCGCATATTGTAACATTAACAAAATACATGGCGAGTATTTTTCAAATTTGTTGTTGCAGATCTGTCCTTGTTCTTGTTATTTGTTACAAAGCAACAAGAATAAAAGAAAAACAACCACTTGTTCTTGAAATTCACCACAATGCAACTGATAAGTTTTCGTGAACGCCCTGTTTACCGGACATCTCTGTTTTGAATTTCTCCGACTACACTAGTGTTTTGTAATTTTGCAACGTTGCTAAATGTATTAAACCAGAAAGAAAAAGCGAAGAAAAAAAATTTTTCAACTAAATTTTCAAGTAAAATCTAAAGAATTTTTCTTTTTCCGTTAATTAGTGTCAAGTCCCTCGTTAGTAAATCAACTATAAATTGATAAATTATTAAAGAAAAATCAAGAGAATGGCAGATACAAGTAAAACACGCATGAATTTAGCGGCCATAAAAAAAGTTGATCCCTATGCCAAGGACATAGTGGATACATCATCACATGTGGCATTCTATATTTTTAATTCCGAACAAAATGAATGGGAAAAGACCGATGTCGAGGGAGCCTTTTTCATCTACAGTCGTAATGCTCAACCATTTCACAGTATTTTCATCAATAATCGCCTAAACACGACCTCATTCGTGGAACCCATTACCAGCCATTTGGAATTGCAAGCACAGGCTCCCTTTCTGCTGTATCGCAATGAACGTTCACGCATTAGAGGTTTCTGGTTTTATAACAGTTTAGAATGTGATCGCATTAGTAAATTGGTTAGTGAGTTGGTACAATTGGCTGGTGGTAGTGGGGAAGCTGCCATAACAGCGGACAATTCTACACAAGTGAATGATGCTAAAGAGAACAATAATGTGAATATATTTAAAATGTTATCGAATGCTCAGCAAGAATTTAATAATAGCAACCAACAGCAAAACAATAAAAATTCCACAACCCCAAATAATGTTACTGTGCCACAACAGCAGCTACATACTCCAACACAGAATATTGCTTCCGGTAACGTTTTGAAATTTTTCGAATCGGCTAAACCTACCGCAGAAGTATCGAACTACACACCACGTATATTGCCCAACACCTTGTCGGTGGAACAGTTAGAGAAACAACAACGTGATATTGCGCCTCTTAACAATACCGGAGGAGGTGGTTTACAACTAGACGAAAGTGTCAACAGTTCTTTATATCACAATCATAATCAGACAGAAAACATAACAAATCGTTTGTCATGTTCGCTATTGGAAAGTGCCACTTTGGAATCGTCAACCAATTCCATGTTTAATAATCCAGTTCCTAGACCTGGTAGTAGTTCTTTAGATATAAAACCTATTATATCACGAGGACCAGATTTTGGTTTTGCTAAAGCTTTAACAGCTGCTACATGTACTAGCAACCAGTTGCCTGGCGAACAAATATCGCTTAGCAAAATTTTTTCAAATCTTAATTTGCAACAGAGTCTATCACAGTCGACGACTGGCAGTGGCGGCGGTAATGGTGAGGTGGTCAACAAGCCGGCTCTTATGCCACCTACCATGTTTGATAAGCCAGCAGCTGCTACAACATCATTGGAACCCCTAAAGATTCCATCAATTACTCCTAAACAAGAGCCTCTAAATAAATATCAATTTGTGCAGGCCTTTAACTATTTAATACAAAATGACGAGGATTTTGTGCAGAAATTACACGAAGCTTATCTGAAGACAGTTTCCAAATTTGGCACATATCAATAAATGAGGGAAAATAACAAAATAAAATACTTATATGCTTATATGTATACAAATACAAACAAAAAGAAAGAATAACAATGAAAATATAGTTAATAATCAAAAGGAGGATATATTAAAATAAATAAAAAAATAATACCATTAGCAGAGAAAATCACTATATTACTATATATTATCATAAATATATGTTAATCTTATGTTTTAAACACACACACATACTATACGCATTATCGAATATTCCAAAAGAAATTTGCGTTTTTCTTTTAATTTAAATTCTGTTTTTATTAAATAATACAAAATGTTTTATTTTCTTAAAATGTATGTGGGGGAATTTGTTAGTAACTTAATGCTATCTTTATATTACAGCTCAATCACTTTCCGATGAAGATTCACTAGAGTCATCCCCTTGTTCTATCAGCGCTTTGAAATCTTTTACCTTGATTTTCTTTGGTACAATTTGTAGTAAAAATTCTAAATTATCTTCATCTTGCACCAAATCGGCCAAATGTTCATATTTCAGGGTATTAGGTTTTTTGGCTTTGTTATACGATTCCTTACTGAAATGTTTTATAAACATTTCCTGGAAAAAAACAACATTCAATAGTTTATTGATAGTTTGGCAGGTTTTTGTTAAGCTACTTACGGTGGATTTAGTCATTAGATACAAAACCTCATTGCTAACGTTTCCTGTATCCAAAGAACTCTTCATAATAGTGCGTATACGTGTATGGGGTAAAACCGTTTCCATTTTAAGATCTTTTTTATATATATAGGACTTTCAAATAAAACTGGATTTTTTAATTTTGCAAAATAATGATGCTGCTGGCGCTTGTTTATGTTTTTTTATATATAAATGCGCCTTCAAGTCAGTGATGGTAATTAAGAATAATGTGAAGCGACTTTAAGTACCAATTGAGCGGTTTTTGTACTCGAAAATTGCCATCATTGCGAAAACAAAAGGAATGGAACAATGAAATTGCGATGCTAAAAGAGTTACCAGATTTATACTAAAAATGATTCACATATTCAACAAGTATTATTTTTCCCATTCTGCTGAAATAATATTTTGTCAATTAAATTTTATATTCCATCAAAAGCTTACACTTGTTTTAAAACTATCAGTATTTTGATTCGAACGAAATTCGGAACTTAAGTCAAGGTTTATAGAAAAGTTATTTCAATAATTATAAATATATTTAAGAGATTTATAGACTTTATTTCTCATTCCGTAAACAGAATTGTATGGAAAATTTGTGAAATAATTAGTCACGATAATTATATAAAAATAAGTGATTCCAACAGTCTTAGAATTATAGATAATGTTAGCCTTTTTCCAAGACTATAAAGTGCTGTGCTGAACATTTCAAATTTATAAATTTTATTAGTTCTGGGACAAGGTTAGCAAATCCTGTTTAATTCCAACGAAAAAAAAAAAGAATAATAGTAATAGTCTGCAAATGCCCTTCTAAATAATGCAATATTTAATAATTCTATATATTTAAATACATAACATTCGGAAATAAAGTAACAGTGCACAAACATTTAAAGATTAAAGTTTAAAATTTAAAGTGCACACATAATATATTATATTTTACATGCGTTTCCTTTGCCTATCTGTCCCCTACATATTCTGCACAACAAGAACAACATGGTATCACTAGAATTATGGCCGTCAACCTGCTGTCAAAATAATTCAACTCATTTTCATTAGTTCCTCTTCGTCTGGCAACACCGACACAAGTGTGGTTGGTCAATAAAAAATCAGATAATGGAATATTTTTAATTCTGTGCATTTGTGAAGTGAGAAGAAAAGAAAAAAAGTGGAAAAAGGTGATATAGCTATTACAAAAGCTATTTATTAATATGTCAATTTATAAGCTTCACAACGTAAACAAAAAGAAAATCAAGTGAATAAAAAGTTTTGTAAAGTCATTTGACAAAAATTGGAAAGAAGTTAAGAAAATTGAACGCCAAAGAAGAAGAAAAATTCAATAAAATTTATTTTTATAAGAAACATCCATCATCGCCTTTTCTTCGTTCGGCTAGCTGTGTGTGTGGAGATTACGATTTGTGTAATTAAATCAATTTTTTCTTTCTTACTGTTTGTTGTTGGTGGTGTTGTGTATTTATCGCTTATTTTTTCCTACTATGTTGTTGGTGTATTAGATTGACTCTCGTCGGTGTGTCTGTCTCTTACACACTGTATTTATTATATTTTTTTATTAAGTGGAGGAGACGAAGACAATTTGGTATATTTTATTTTTTTTATAATTTTGCTATATTTTTTATTTTTTATATTTTTCTGCTATTATAATACATTGACAATATTATGTACATATAAAGTAGCAAGAATGTATGAGTGTTTGTTCAAAAAAAGGGGAGAGGGTGACTGACAGAAGTGTACACATTGCCGTTTGCTATTTTAATAGTGTGTGATATTTGCAATTATTTTTGTGTACATATTGTTAAAAAAAAATAAATTATAAACATTATCATCGTGCACTCGTTATGCACATAATATATACTTTACATATGTATCTAAGAATCTAATATTTTCTTTTGTTTAGAAAGGTGTGAATATCATTCTAATTAGTGTTTCTACTATAAATTTTATAGGCAACAGTGAAAAAGAAAACAAAATTTAATAATCAAAATGCAGAATCAACAGCAGTCACCAAATCCAAATACGCAGCAACTGCAACAGCAGGCCGTAACACAAACACAACAATTGATATTGCCGCACCAACAGCAGCAGCAACAACAGCAAACACAATTGGTACAAAATCAAGGCAATACAGTGGGCAAGATCAATGACACTCAAAATTTATCATCTGTTGGTAAGTAGTAGAAACGATATACAATTAAGCCAATTTATATTATTATCATGCAATTAATACATAATGATTTTCTTAAAGTTATCTGTTTGTCTATTTAAAATATATTTTTGTTTTATTTGTTTGTTTGTTTCCTTCCCGTAAACAATATTGTGTTGCCAGATTAGTGAATCCTCAAATTAGGATTTTCTTTGTAAAATGTTTTTAATGTTAATGATTCAATGTGGATTAATTAGAATTGTTTATACAAAATAGTAAAATATGACGAAAGTTAAGATTTGTATCTCACTACGTATGTAAATTATTAAAATATTCGTCTAATATCTTAAAATTCATATTTTGTATGCTTTAGGTTTTTTAATATGGAAATAGATAATATTAAACAAAATATCCTACGTAAATAATCTATTTTTAAATATTTTGGAACAAAAAATCAGTAGGGGAAACGAAAAACATTAAAATTTAGGATATATTACAAAATAGTTGCAAGATATGGACGTCTAGACTGCTTTTGTATATGCGAAATGTCCGAGATACCAAGTCATATTATATAGAATTTTCGCATTCTTTCATTACTCACTTTTTACATTAATATCAAACAAATGTTTGAATTCCAATAACGCTTAAATCAAATTTTTAAAATTTAATGATCTTTGTTACTAAAAAAAATTGTAGTCTAATTCTAACTTAGTGTTTTATAAGTGAATAGCCCAGACTGTATTGTTGTTGTTGCCAACGGAGTTGTTGAACGAGTCTAGGCCCAAAGTTAGAAAACTCGACCACCGCTAGAAAAGAAGAATAATCTGCAAATACCCTCCTAAGTATGGAATGATTTGGGTGCTAATTGTTATACAAACCCAGTGACATGATGGAATATAGTCATGATAAGATATAAAATTTTGATTATCCAAATTGTTTGATAGCAGCACGATAAAACTATTTTCCGATTTTAATGAACAAAAAATGATCAGACTCTCTCTTATAGTTAACGATATTTATTTAGAAAAGCCGATATTTGACGTACTCGGAAAATCAAGAAGCCCTTCTGTGTGAAATTGGGGAATATTTTCTCAAAGAATTTTAATATATATTCTTTTTCATTTTATTTAACAAAATATTTTTATAAAAAAAATGGTAATTTTAAGATAACTTGTAAAATTATTTTTTTCTGGCAACACTCTAAACAACAAATACTATGGGAGAACTGTAGCTAGAGTACATTTGCGAGTGAGTGATGTTTGGACAAATGGTTCGTTGGATGATGCTAATGGAAAATTTTCACAAAAATACATATTCTCTTGTTCGTTCGTTTGTTTGACTGTTTTCGTTCTTTTCTTCTGATGATTATGATGGTGGTGTCTTTCTTTTTTCAATTTGTTGTGTTTGATATTTGTGACACACAAAAATAGGGTTACCTGTTTTCGTTGTCGTCTGTACTCTTCCTTCATTCGTTGGTTAGTTAACTATAGTTAAGATGTATAAAGTTTAATATATATATTTTTTATATTTAGTGAATGTAGTTTAATTTTTTTATACATGTATTGCAAGTGATTACGCGCTCGATTTGTGTAGTGTGCGTATGATTTGTTGTTAGTATTTTTAACCACTACGAAAGCGGTGTTTGCATGTGTTTACCTACAGAAAATTTCAACGGGGTTGCCAAGTTATACATATTTCTTTTTTTTTTATAATTGGTAGTATTTATTAAAGTTCTAGAAAAATAAACATGATTGTTTTTTTGTACATATTCTAGAAAATCATGATAAGTATTGGGGGAAATTTATATAGATATAATTTTAATATTTTTATTACATATGTATAAATAAAAAAGGTTTGGATAAAGTTTTACTTCCACCTGTTTTTTAGTTTACTTCAAAACTTTATTCGATTTTGTATTATTAGTACATTTTCGACAACACATTGTAAATTCCCTTATTGTAATTATTAAAAAAATAGAAAATATATACCAGAAATTAAAGTTGTTGTCATTGTTGATTATTGAAATTTAAAAAAATCAAATTTGTAGCTTCAGGAGATTTATAGATATTTAAAGGTTAGGGTCGCGAAAATTTTGCTATTTAAATCCTTCATTTATTATTTGTTTAATATTTTTGAATATTTCAACAATTTCTACACATGCTCCTATTTCTATACATTTACAAAAATCTATAGCATGATTTTTTTTTTTTTTTAATTTTTGTTTTTTAAATTTTTTAAATCGGTTAGTAAATAGTCGAATTATTGTAAAAAAAAACGACTAAATTTTGCCATAAACACACCGCATTACAATAAATTTTTGTTTTTGATTTGTGAAGCCGTTATAAAAGATAGAGACTTCATTGTTTCACTGAAAATTTTATTGATTTTTGGAGGATTTTTCGAATCAACATCTAAACGGATTCGACCATCTGGAACGGGGAATGGAATAGGCTATTTTTTGTGATGTTTTTTGTGTTAGCCAACTTAAGTAAAGGCTATATAAGATTCGGCATATCTTGTTTTTGCTCGATATGGAAAAAAATAACTGTAACTGGCATCTTTGAAGCACTTCGATAATTCAAAGATGAATATTATTTTAATTTTTAATATATCTCACAAAGGGTATAGATTGGGTCGCGTTATAATTAAACACCTATTAATATTCTACTTTGGCTTCTGTTGGAGTTGAAGTATTGATTGTAGTTGGGACATTACAATGTTTATCCTTGCGAAGAACGAATTCCAAAAAATGTACCAGTCACCTGTAAAATGTTGATGAGCATATCAAAAAAGACAATTTTGTTTAGTTCTTTTATACTTTATGACATGTATGTATGTTCTGATCTGGCTTAATGACCCATTTTTTGAAATTAGTATCCACGATCCATAACTAATTTGAATGGTTCATCTAAAAGGTATTTTGTGGAATTTTTGCATAGTCCTAGTACAATTCTAGTTCAGTTTTAGTTAAGTTCACAACCCCCATGAGAAACATATGAGAAACATTGTTTATGAGATATAAGTTTACCCAAATTTTTCTCTTTTAATTTAGCTCTTAAAAAGTTTTTAAATTTTTATGAATTCAATCGATAGCAGACCAGTCTAAACTTCAACATTCAATCAGATCATGAATGAATCAGACAGTCGGGCTTTTTTTGTCATTGACTTATATTTCCCATTTGGGGAATTTCTATTACCCAAAAATATTTCCCAACTTTTGTTTAGTCGTTATGAAATGTTGGCATTTTAGAATAATATTATGGCTTTAAGTATATGTTTGCGTATTTATGAGAAATTTCAGTATCAGTATTTGTTTTTATTCGTATATATATGTTTTACAAAATTTTCCGATAATAATGGCCTATGCGCTGTACTGCCGTGTTTTTTTTTAGTTTCTTATATTATTTATTATTTTAGTAAATACGTTGAATAACTAGCTACACAATAAGAGGAAACAAACTTTGTGACCAACAAAATATTGTATAAAATAAATTTACATGTTTTTGTTTGTTAAATTTGTTTACAAGTAAAGCATCATATACAATATGAATTGAACAAAGTATGAACACCTTCTGCCACCCTATTATTAACCCTCTTCAAATGTTTTCTCTCCCTCTCTCTCTCTCTCTCTGTCTTTCGGACAACTACACTGTCATCGACAGTACAAAATCGAAATTGTATGACAAACAACTTGCTAATAATACAATATATATGACTAGTTTTTGGTTTGTCTGTCCATCAGTCTTAACTGGTTGACAAAAAAAAAAACCGACTTTTTTTCAAGACAAACAAATATTCACTAATTCAATACGTAATCAAAGTTTTTTTTTTCTTAAGAAGAGAAAAATAAAACAAAATTAGAAATTAATAAAAATCAAACACAACTTGTATGTATCAAAAATCTTCTCTCATATTTAATACAAGTATAATAAAAATAAAAAAATGCATAAGGTTGTGTTCTTAATAAAAAAGCTGTATACAATTTACTTTTCTTAAATAATTAGTTGCCTAAAAGAAAAAATAAAAAGCATTTTATAATATCATATATTTGATTTTACTTTAAGTCAAGTTTATTCGTTTGTTCTAAGTAATTATCCGGTAATTTATCAATTTTGTCACTTTTGAGATTTTGTTTTTAATTTTTATGTTAGTCATTGTTACAAAAATGTCAATAAAATCAAATTATAATTTCAGGGAAAGTTTTGTTTCTTTAGAAAATTCAATCACAAATTTATTTCTGAAGGAGAATTCCGGTTCTTAATGCGATTTTTTAAAATTTTGTTTATTTAGGAAATTTTGGAAGATTTTCTAAAAGGGTTTTTTTTTTTGTTATTTTCTTTTAGAAGTTTGTTATAATTCCTTTCTTTAGAAAACTTTCGAAAATTTCTTTATTATAAAAAAATTTTCAGATTTTTTTTTTGCGTTCGACAGAATGTTCAATGAAAACACAAATTTAATGATCTTCAAATTATAAAATCATATTCCAAAATTATCACATTCTATATAATAAAGGTAAAGAAATTAGTTTTCAAAAACATTCTACAAAAATTTTAAATTTTCGAAAAGTTTTCCAAAAAATTTGCTATACAAATGGAAATTTTTTCTATTTTTTTTTTAGTCAAAATTTGACTAAAAAAAAGTTAATATTTAAAAAATTTCCAAAAAATCTAAACACTTTAAAAAATTTTACCAAAAATGTGAAATTTTACAAATCTGTCATTACTTCAAACAATTCTAAAAAATGTAAATTTTTCAATATTATGCTGTAGACAATAAAGAACGCTATATAAACTTATATACCCTTCACTTAAGTTGGCTAACACGAAAAAAATCCTCCAAATATAGCCTAATTCATTCCCCGTTTCAGATGGTCGAAGCCGGTAAAATGTTGAACCGAAAAATCTTCCAAAAATCAATAAAATTTTCAGGGAAACAACGAATTCTCTATCATTTATAACAGCTTCACAAATCGAAAACAAAGATTTATGGTGTGGTTTTTATTAGCAAAACAAAAACAACACAACAATTATAAATAAAATAAAATTTTATAGTTTTTCGACAATTACTCAACTATTTATTAAACGATTTAAAAAATTTCAAAAACCAAAATCATACTATCGATTTATGGAGGTTCCAAGTCGTAATACGCATAGAAATAGTCGAAATGTTTAAAAATATTCAAAAATAACGGTTTTTTGAAGATATCTGGGCCATTTATGAATGGATTCTGCTGAATTTAAATAGCAAAATTCTCGCGATCCTAAGGAATGATTTGATATATATATTGTATAGCTTTATAATCGGGGGTCTTCACAAACGACATACCAACAGACAAACGAACGGACGGACATACATATTTACACTTTTTTGGAATCCATGATTAAGAATACTTTATGGGATCTCAGATCAAAAAATGTAGAAATTACAAACGGAATGACAAACTTATATATACGCTATCACTATAAGTGAAG
>JACGTJ010003393.1:0-11289 GCA_014858695.1 Chrysomya rufifacies | reverse complement strand
AGAACTGAACCAGAACTGAACTAGAACCGAACTACAACGAAACTAGAACTGAACTAGAGCTTAAAATTCAGACATTGGCCCTACAAAATCTTGTTTCTTTTTCATACCATAGAATTATTAGTTTAAATAAAAGTACTTACCAAATTGAAAAAATTTCTTATTTCCCTTTCATAATTTTTACTTAAATATTTCGTGTACACACCAGTTAGAATATCATATCTAGCTCGATCCATAGCCTTAATCCAATGCATTAATTCTGTATAGGGCGTTAGTTCTTGATGTACAGACAAATGATTAGGCAATACCAGCTCAGTACTGGACAATGATTTACCACCAATTTCATTAGACAAATGTATAAATAAGCAGTTCAAATGTTTACCCAAAGGTGATAGGAAATTATTTTTCCAGTTTTCAAAACGTTTCATTTGATCACGTACAGCTACCAGACGTTGTAACGATGGATCAATATCACTATTTAAGGCTTGTTGTAAACTTTGTGCAGCTATTATAGCGGCTTTACGACCTTCAGCAGTGGTCAAATCGGGCGCTTGTAAAATTTCTTGGTAGGCAACAGGAAAATCTAATTGTGTCTATAATTATGGAGATATTAAATTGGGGTTTTTAATACACTTAAGATTAAAACTATATACTTACAATAATTTGACTCAGTTCTTCTTTTAGTTTAATATTATTATTGTTAGCAATTTTAATCATGGCGTTTTTGCCACCAATTTTTTCCATGGTCTCTTTGACGTGACCCAATATCTCCTCGTAAGAATCTAAACGTTCTTCGAATTTATCAGCTTCGCCAATTGCTTTATCAATGTGTTGCATAAGCATCATAACTTGTTTTTCGGATGCTAAAACTGATTGCATATTCGCCTAAATAAAAATGTAATAAATAAATCAAAATCTTAACATTTTGGTAGGAAAAATTCTATAAACTAGAATTTATCGAAAAATGTGCATAGGACTAAATAAAATTTATTCCAAATTTAAGATAAAAAATATTAAAATATGGAAATTTGTTGTTAGAAAATAATCAGTTGAAAATTAGCACTGAACAAATTTCTATAAAATTAAAATTTTACGAAAATACAACAAAATTCATTGAAAATTGTATATTTTTTTATGAAAAAATATATACAACTTTAAATTTTCTATAGCTAGTTGATTAATTGATAACTTTTTATAAATCATTTTACAATAAAAAATCTATCAAAATTAATTCGTTACAAATTTTTGAAATAAAAATATACTTACACCATCCAAATCATACAATTCTTTCGATAACTTTTCTATCAACAACTCAGCATCCTTCACCGCATAATCACATTCGTTAAAAAGTTTCGACAATTCACTGGCTTCCTTATCTGTGAGAGCAGTAAACTCTGTCAATTCCAACTCTTCTTCATCCTCAGTTTCTCCGCCATTTTTGCGCAAACCATCACGAACGCTACCATCGCGCATAGTTGAAGAGCTACGTACACTACCGCGACCACTACCATCCATACTCATTAATTTTTCCGGTGATTTATCTAGCAACCAAGCCGATGGTATATTACGGAATTCCGCTTTTGCTCCTCGACCATGTTTTTGTATTTGCTTATACAATACGGCTATAAAATTTTGTCTTTCATGCAAATTCAGTGCATACCATTTGTATAGTTTTTCAACCTGAACATCGAATTCATGAATGTCGAATTGTTCGGAACGCCCATCAAGCCATTTAATTTCATCCAATTGCCAGACTCGTTTTTTCTTATATTCACCATCTTTCTGTTCAGCCTGTTTGACCAGGCACACTGTTATTTGGGGTACGGGTGGCGGTGTCGTGGCAACACACAGATAACAGGCTCGTTTCTTTTTAAAAGTTTTCGTTACCGTCACCACCGAGAGCAAACGTTCGCCGCACCCATTGAATAGTTCCTTCTGTAGAACATGTTTAATGTTGGCCAAAGAGCCAACCGATAACATTTTCCTTTAAATCTTCTATTAATTAAATTGCTTCTTTATTAAATTGATATATTTATGGATTTAGCAATATAAATAATAGTTTTTTACGCCTCCGTTGGATAAATAAAACAAAAAAATTGCGATAAATCATTGACGAAGAAGAAAACATCAAATTAGTTGTCAAATTATCAGCTGTGATTTTTAACAGTTAAGTTGCCACATATATGTTATATTTGTCGGAGCTAATTGGCAACATTCATACTCTTACAATCAACAGGTGGAATTTTTAGAGTACACAATTGTTGAAATAATTATAGATCATCCTTCGATAATTCTACCGAAAAAGTTCGCATAATTTGTAAATTTTTAAACAATTTCTGAAAATCCTTAAAAGTGGTCCAATATATCCTACACCATTTATTTGTTTTTATAAGGTTTAATTTGGTAAAATTTCATTTATAGTAAACGGCTTTAAACCTTACAAAATTCGGCAGTATATCTAAGTATGACTTTACTTAGAAATTTTTTCTTTATCCCATTTTTACAGCATTAGAAGTTCTATTGGAAACGATTTAAAAAATCGGATATAATGTAATTAAAATTGTGATCAATTTTATAATTTATAATCAATTCAATTATAAGCAAGTTTCATTTCATTATTTAAATAATTTTTGTAATTCATTTTTATTTATTTCTTAAATTTGTTTATTTCATTGTTATATTAACTGAAAGTATACACCAATATAACACTCTGGCATCTTTATGCATTACAATTCACCTAGAAATGATGTCCCTGAAAATAGCAACACTGTTGTGGAATTTGTATCGAACGAGTCTCGTTCTGCACATAATCTGAACAAACGAATTGTCAAAAGTCTGCAAGTATTGTTCTTCATTTCAGGCATAAGCACGTAAGTTTACGAAAAAAATTTCAATAAGGAGAAATACAATAAATTTTCATAAAATCAATATTTTTTGCAGTTCTACCAAAAACTAAACGAAAATGTTGGTTAAACACATTGCTAAACAAGGTCTTTTGTTGAAAAATGGTAAGTTTTAAAGAAATTTTAATACAAAAATGAATCCCTTACTAACCTTTAAAATTACATAACTTTAATTTTTTATGGAATCGAAGTTTCTATGGATGTTTAAGGAAATTATATATAAATATAACTTTTTCTTTTTAATAGTTGGCGCTATGTCCCGTGCTGCCTACCATGGTGGTCATGTCACTAAGGTAACCATGGATGATATGCCTGTACCCCAAGGTGACTGGAAGGAACACCACAGCCGTCAAAATGCCAAATACAATGCTGTTCTCTTGACCGGTATTGCTGCTTTGGTTGGCACTCTTGCTTTGGTAATTATTTATAATAGATTTTTTAACAATTTATGGATTTTATTTTATGAACTTTTTGTTGTTGTTGTTTACAGGTCAAATCCACTGGTATTATTGAATTGAACTTCAGCCCCCCCAAATCCTTGGATTAAATATCTAATATTTGTGTATAAGCTAAATGTTTCCCTTTAAATTTAAGACCTTAAAATGGTTTGAAATAAAGTGATAACAACATGAAACCATTTATAAAAAATGTGTGTTTTCTTTTTATTTTAGCAAATTTTAATAAACTGGACCATCATCAAGATTGTCATCTTCCTCATTGTAGGCTTCTCCATTATCGAAATAACTATTACCATAATCATTTTCATCATCCATCTCATCGTCAGCCACTTCTTCCTCATCTTCCATTTCTTGTTCTGAATCCGAATTGGCTTTATTACCCGTTTCCTTATCATCTTCATTGAGTTCTTTTTCTTCCAATTGCTTAAGACGATCTTCAATATTCGCTGCTTTGACTTTCTTCAACTCCTTGACTTTAACATCTACCTTACGTTTTCTATTGGCCATTTGAAGTTCGGCAGGCATAAGAGACCAATTAAATTCAGCTTTAGCCTTTAGCTTATTGGTTTCTGTGTCATTCTGAATTTGATATTGATTAAGTAAATAAAGGATATTGAACAAACATTGTATATTATACTTACAGCTGCTTTTTCGCCATAGCTTAAAATCGATTTATTTATTTTAGTTTTCTCCAAAGTTTGCAAAAAATATGGCGAATCTCTCATGTGATTAAGAAAATCTTCTTTCCATAATATCTGATAACTTTGGGCGGCTGTTGTCTTAAAAATAGAAAACTTAAAGTTTTTGAAAATAATTTGTAGGCTTAACTTACCTCTAAGGTAACGGGTTTAGACATTAAGGGCGGATATGTTGGTGGCGGTGCCGTTTGTACTTGAGGCATATCTTTGCCCACACATCCTAAAGTCTGTAATTGTTCTTGGGTTAGAGAACCAGTTTTACCTCTACCTCTTCCAGCCATTACCTTATGTTATTTTATATAAATTTGCAACGTTTTTTATTGAATATTTTATAAAATAAAATTTTAATACATGCTGTTTAAATGAAACATTGCAGACGCTGCAAACATGTTTTTGTTTTTACAATATTTTTAGTGTTGCCAACATCCAATTATTTTTAACCAACATTTTACGAATAATATCTCAAGTCAGTTAAATTTCAATGCTAGTGCAGTTCTAAATTAGTTCAATTCACCATTGGAAGAAATATGTTATTTTTTAAATTTTGACTTACTTTAAAGTTTGAAACACAAGTTCACATATTTTCTTTGTTTGTGTTGCTTAATGTTCGAGAATCTTGCATTTCAGTCACATCGGTTATTTATATTAGCACGCATAACTGTATATGCTGCGCGTGGTTTTGTATCAACTCAACTATTACTGGAGGAGTATTATTAAATTCAAGATCCATATATTCCAGCTTCCTAATATGAAAATATATGTCGACTTCGGATCAAAGTCTTTATTGGTGGAGACCATTATTAAATCTCGATTGAATCCTTCCTATGATGATAGGTCGCGTTTGAACTGAGGCCTCCGTGTGACAATCTGGTAATATGTGTGCCTATTTTGCACCGCCATTAAATTTAAAGAATTCAAAAAAAATTCAAATTAAGGTAGCAAAGTCTTTTTTTTATATTTTAGATTATCCCGTAAATATAAATTATAATTTTTATTTTTACTTCACAAAAACATAGCTTCTAAATGTAACTGGCATCCCCAATTTTGTGGGAAAAAATAAGTACTTTTTTACGTTTAAACAAATGGCAACACTGTTTATATTTTTTATCTCTCTTTCTTTGGCTAAATGTAAATAATGTGTTGCCAGATGTTATAGAAAGCACAATACATAAACTGTGAATTGCACTACAAATATATTGGAAAAACTTTAAAATATAGACAAAATTTTTGTCTATAGTAGATATTAAAGCGAATTAAGTTATATTTCAATAAAAGGGTTTATTTTTATCCATAGAGAGAAATTAGTTTTTTTAATCGGATATTCAAAAAACTAACGTATATAGATTAGAAATAACACCAATATAACTTTCAATTATTATTTTATTATATATATAATTGCAGAAATTTAAAATTAACAAGTACAACATATAATATTTATTGAAAACAGAGAGAGCAATATTTAATTTATTAACTATATAAACTTACATTAACTAAACTTTATAAATTAAAGATACATACATATACATACATTATAAAAATAGAAAGATTTGTGTTTAAAAATAATTTTATAAAAAAGTTAAGAATTATTGCAATTTTGTTTTTATTTGTTATTTTAAATGTTTATCCTCTAGACAAACCATTTCTTTGTTCGTTTCAATATTAAGTTATCTTTACTTCTAAATGAAATTGCTTTTAAAAAACACTTTCCTTTAAAAAATTTTCAAAATCCTCGACAATTTCAGTTTGATGTTGATGTTGGTGGTTCGTATTCACCGTTTGTTGTTAAACCAACCTTTTCCATTAATTCAGTTAGTTTTTGAGCTTTACGATCTTCATTATGAGCAATAACTGTACATAAATGTTCGGTAAGTAGTTCTTTTTTCTCGGCAGCATTGTGTAAATCCATTTTAGCTTTAAGAAATTGAGATTCGATTTTCATATAATGTTTTCTACAAACAATTTTTGAAAAAAAAAAAACGTGTTAAATTTCAAATATTTTTAAAACAATTTTTATCAATTACTCACTCAACGGTGGCAAAATGTATACAGGCATTATCGATTTGTTTTCTAAGAAGAGCGACATCAACGGCAAGATCATTATCTAGTTTGGCTAATTCAGCTTTGATTTCTTCAATTTTGCGAGCTTCTGCGGCAGTTTTTTGGGAACTGGAAAGAGATTTTAAGAAATAAATGAAATGATTCGTTATTATATAAATGATTCGTTATTATATAATAATTATTGTTTCGTAATCTGATCAATATAAAAGTATGATACATTTTGAACTGCGTTTTCGGGAACGTTAAAGTTTAAGACTAGTCCTAACGATTTTTTTTTAATATTTCAAACTATTTCCATAATTTTTAAAAAAAATGAAATTATTGTTAAATCATCTAACTTTCAGGATTTATGACAAAAACTACATTAAATCAGAAAATGTATATTTGAATAAATTCCCAAAAAATAATGTAAACATTGTAAAAAAATTTTAATATCAACAAATTTTAAGCTAGAAATGAATTAGAAATAAACTAGAACTGAACTAAATCTAAACTAGAATAGACCTGAAATTGAGCTGATCTAGAACTGAATTAGAACTTAAATAGGAGTGAACTAGAGCTGAACATACTAGAACTTAACTATACCTAAACAAGAGTTAATTCAGAACTGAACTAGAACTATAATATAAATTTATTTAGAACAGACTTAGAGCAGCCCAACAACTGAACTAGAAGTGAAATAAATCTGAACTGAAACTGGACTTGAATTGAACTAGAACTCAACTAGTGCTTGACAAGAGCTCAAAAAGCACTGAACCATAATTGAACTGATTAGACGTAAACTATAACTGGGCAGGAATTCTAATAGAATTAGTGCAGAACAGAACTAGAACTATACCAGGACTATAATAGGTTTAGATCTCTCACAGAATTCAAACTGTAATCTTGCCGTGGTCCCATTGTAATCTTTATTACTAACAACATTCATAATTATAACAAATAATATCAAAATATAACCGAATACTTACTGTTGTTCAATAGCTTTATGCAACATTTCTTTCTTTTGGCGATTTTGTTCTTCAATCATTTTACGATGTGATTCGAAATCTTTCAAAGATATACCCTTAAAAGGTGACTGAACATTTAAAGAACTAGGTGGAGTAAATGCAGATGGAACAGCAGCATGTGTATTAGAAGGTAATATAGAAGAATCATCTAAACTATTTGAACATGTTGTGGAAGATATTTGACTATCCATTTCATTGTTTAGTTTTAAAATAGAAGAATCTTCATTAGAAGTTTGTGTATCCATAGCATGTGTGGTTGTTAATTGATCTGGATGACCTTGTAAGCGTTTCTCAGCAGCATCTTGTTTTTGTTGTTGCTGTTGTCCATTAACTGCGAATGGTTGATAGAAGAGAGCTTCTTCAATAGATTTTGACATACTGCTATCAAGATTTATATCTTCAAGGGAATCATCATTTGTTGGTAAATGCTTAAGTTTTTCACTTAATTTATTGTTATTTGTGGTATCTTTTGGAGTTTGTGTTTTAATTTGTGACATTTTTTGTTGGCGTAAATAATCGTTTTTTTCTGGCATACGTCTGATGCCACCGTGTCCACCAAATTTAGCTGTTTTCACTAATATAAACAAAACAAAAAAAAATTATACATATAGAGAGATTTTAAAACTCTTACTACACTGCAATACAACAAGCCTTACTTAAATTTGTTCTTTTTGTTTGTCAACTTTATCTCACTTTTTTAGTTGTTAAATATTAAAAATAATATACATATAAAAAAAATATATTAACTAGTTTCAAGTTTGCTTGTACTCACTAGTTTCCATAGCTGTAAGTTTTTTAACTTTATTGCCGGAAACACGATTTATTTCATCTTGACTAAAACCATTAAATTTATCAGACATTTTCTTTTTAGATTTCGTGAATAAATAAATATTTATTTGATTATTAAATTTATTTATTATTAATTAAAATTTTAACAAAAATTCATTAAAATGCAAACAAAACAAGAACCGTATTCAATTAAATTAGAATTTTTTTCTCTTGGTTATTTTCTTTTTTAATGAGAGAGAGTGCAGAGAACTTAATATTGTAAATGTCATGTCGACAACATCATCATAAGTGCTGCCAACTTTTTGTGTATGTAATATGATCATTGCGAAAGACAAATACAGAGTTGTTTCGCTAAATAAAAAAAAACGTTATAATTTGTTTATATACAGTTGTTTCGCTAAATGAAAAAAAAAAAGAAAAAACGTTATAATTTGTTTATTTAAGTTTAGTAATTTGTAATTCATTTCGTAGTTCATCAATGTCTTGTTCCCAACGTTCCTCCCAGTATACGGTCATTAAAGGTTTAGCGTTTTTGCCATTTTTAATTGCCCAGGGCAAGTATTCGGACATGTAGTTTTGGCGTTGTCTGAAAATAAGTAAATAATTAAATGAATTAATGAATAAATAAATGAATAATTAATTAAATAAAAATAAATAAATAAATCGTAATTTTTGTAAAAAAAAACTTTTTTCGGAGCTATAATTTTACACAAGACTTACTTTGGCCTCAAACGCATAGCACCAAATACCGCACCACCATAACACATTGGTAAACCATTATTTAAAGCTTCAAACCATTTAACAGCCACTTCGCCCAACATATTTGTGGGCATATTGAGTATAGCATGAACTAAATCATGACATTCTCGATATCTTGTCATAACGTAAGCCAATTCGGGATCTTCTAAAAATCTAACTTCCATGCGAGAATCTGGTGTAACTTTCTAAAAAAGAATAACGTTTTTTTCCAAATCTAACATTAATTTACAATGTCATCAGAATAATTAATTTTCGAAATTGCATACATTATCATCTAGAAATTTTACATAAGCACGTCCCAATGTATTTTCTGGTAACTGACGCAAACGTTCAATATTAACTGTACGTGTGTTTATACGTGGTTTTTGTTTTAAGATACGTTGACCTTCATCACTTGATTGCATTTGTTGCAAAATATTTTCTAAAGCTTGTACACCGGTTGTTTCACCCAAACATGCTATCATATCGTGTCTAAATTGTTAAGAATTATGCGAGAACAAAAATAATTTATTTTTTTTCCTCTAAATATTAAATCTACCTTTTTGGATCTAATAATGCAGCAATTGATGATCCAGCTGCTAAAAGTACCTTTTGAAATGGTGTCATTTCGATACGATTTTCCATAAACTCTTTGGTAAATTCATCCCAGTGCTGTTCGGGCATTACTGATTTATCTGTATTGTATTTAGCATCTGTTTCTCCCGCTGCATTAGCATTTACAACTGTTACAAAACTTTTTGCATAATGTTGGGGTTTGGAGAAAAGGAATGTTCTTTTACAGATGTTTTGTAGCATTTTAATTAATTCTGTTAATTAGGCTGAAAAATTAATTGTTATGATTAAATTATAATGAAAAACTATTTTTTTTTTAACCCAGGGATACTCCGTCGACCCTTTATATATCAAATTGTATAAGCTTAATGGTACATTCTGTTTTCTTAAGAAATTTATTCAAATTAATAATAACCGGATATTATTCTGTACTAGAAAATAAATTATTTTATTTTTATTTATCCACGTAGAGAGCATAAAATATAAAACATGATGTGTAACAAAAAATTCAACAACATTTTTTCAATCGTTTAAAACTTTAATTAATAATTTTGTCACGTGTAAACATCAATGACCTAGTGCCAAAACAGTAAAATTTAAATAATTAAGGTGACAAACAAACTAAGAAAATTTTAATGAAAAAATATATTGAAAAATAATAATTCAAATTCAGTTCTACTTAAGTTTAGTACTAGTTCAATTCTAATTCAGTTCTAGTTCAGTTCTAGTTCGAACTAAACTAGTCTGAACAGAACTTAATTAAAATGTATTTTTCAAAATGAAAAGATAAGTCGGATGTCTTTTCGTATTGAAAAGATTTGGGATAAATATCCCGATATATGTCTTTATTTATAATCGTTTCCAAACTCTTTAACTTTTCAAAAATTAGATCGATTCAATATACTAAAGACCAAGACTATATAACTTGTGTGAATATTTGTTTGAATATTTATTATTATTTTGTTAATAATTTTTAAAATAATACAAATGAATTCTGACAACACTCCTCACATCATATTTAATACCAAATTATTTAATCTTGCTTAACTTCGGAACACCTGTCCATTTCTTGTAGCAAACAAGTGAGAGTGTATATTCGGCATAGCAGAATTTTTTATACCCGCCATTATATGTAATAACTTAAATATAGAAGTGCTAATTAAAAAATTACACTCTATATAGAATATATTTCGGAAATGGGCGTGACACTGTTTTCAATTTTATTTTTACGATCTAATGATGCACCTAAAATTGCATTATCTTATCCTTTCTACTATAGCATTTTTAATTAACATTTAAACATGTTACAAATCGAATGACAAACACAATATACGCGCTAACATTTTATGATGGTCGGTAAAAAATTACCATCCATCAGTTAATGATGAATTCAAGAAAAGTTTAATAACTTTTATTTGTGTATGGGTAAAACTAGTAGATTTTATACAATATTTTAAGAACAATATAAAACCAAATATAAATTCAAGTATAAGTATAGTTTGATGACTAAACATTATTTAATTTTTTTTATTTGTATATAGAGAAATACAATTCAATGACTTTTTGTGAAAAAAAAGTAAATAAACAACATAGTAATAACAACAAAAAAATTTACGCTAACAAAACACTTTAACAAATTAACAAATATTTAGAAAATTATTTTCATAGACTTAAAGCAATGTCAAATGGAAATAACAAAAACTAAATGTAAAGTTATAGAATAGATTTTTTAAATATTCTGAAATAGAAAATATTGAAAATAAAAATTTTAATATTTGAATTTTATGAAATATTTAAAGTATGCGAAATAATGCAATAAAATTCATTTTTTTTCTATTTCCTAAACCATTTTATTTTTTAGTAATCTAAAAATCTGAAAATTCATGTAACCAATTCTAAAGGCTTTGTGACGATTTCAAATCATTGGAAAAATTCCAATTCTTAAAACTTTAAAAATTAAATGTACTAAAGAAGGACTTAACCAGAATTGAACTGAAACTTATCTAGAACTGAACTATAACAGAATTGAATTTGAACTAAACTAGAACTGAACTAAAACTTAACTAGA
>JACGTJ010003391.1:28178-38187 GCA_014858695.1 Chrysomya rufifacies | reverse complement strand
CAAGAAATTCTTCAACTAAATTATAAGTTAATTTTTTTCGTTTTTTTTTCTTTCTATATGCCCACAAGTGCAATATTTGTCTTATTCAATACAGTCCATTTTAGACTATATAAGGGAATCTGGTAGGTTTGTTATGGACCGAAAATATGGATAAAATAAAATTGGAACACTTCTAGGACCCAAGTTAGTATACATTTTAAATGTTTTCAGTTGTAAGAAGAAAAAGTGGAACACTAACAGTATTAAACCCAACTTTTGGTTGCCCCCAATTTGCTCCAATATGGGCTTTACATAACGGAAACTGGTGACTTTGTTATGGGCTGGAATAAGAACGTACACAATACATTATGTTTCGTTATATATGTTATAATCACTACTAGAACCCAAGTGGGCTAAGATTTAAAATCTTGGCTAACAAATTAATTATATTTTATAGGAGATTTTTTTCCCGAAAACTTAACTTTTCATATTGGGGATAACAAATTTTCTATCTGGCAGCGCTTGAGCTGTAAAGCCACCAAGAAAGAAAGCAAAAAAAAAAACTAAAGGAAAACAACACAGACAGGTCAACAATACAAACAGCCAACAACAGCTTCAGTCGCTCTCCGAGCGTTAACGTGGACGGTCTTTAAAAACGGAAAGTCTCTGTGTGAAAGAAGAAAATTTGCAAAGTAACATTTTTTTCGAATTTTCTTGGATTAAACAAATTAAAGACGGGAAAAATACTATTGAGTAAAACGTTTAAAAAAAATCAAACAAACAAAATAGTGTCACAAACCTGTATTGAAATCGAAGTGCATAAAAAAATGTCAAGTAAATAAATAAAAGAAATAAAAATATTTGCACAGAAGAAAAAAAAAAGATATTGAAAATAAAATTCAGTACAAACCAAAAAGGAAGTTTTAAAGAAAGTGGCCAAAAGCAAACATTTGTGGCCAAGTGGAGACGTCAGTTCAAGCAAACGCTTTATGAGTTTTTTCTTTAGTTTCAAATAAAATTACAAAAAATTATTTTCAATAGAAAGTGTTTTGAAGTTAAAAGAAAAAAAATTAGAAAAACAACAACAACAAAAGGAATTTAAGAAAAATCTTTAGATTAAGCAACGAAAGGATAAAAGTAAGATATTCAACCAATATTTCAAACAAATGCTTTCAAAATTATAATTTGCTAAAGCTTTTAACAAAAAGGAAATCCTAATTAAGTTTGTGCAATAAAAACAAAAACTAAAAATAAGTTGCAACGTGTTTATGATGGCGTAAATGTAAGCCTGTGTGTGTGAGTGTGTTTGTTTGAAAAATAAAATGGATTATTTGTGTGTGAGCATAAGTTTTATTATAAATTATAAAACTAAACGTGTAAAAGATATTTAAACACGAAAAGAAGCCAAAGAAATTCAGAATTTAAAACCAAAGATGTTATAACATTTGTCTATGTGTGTGTGTGCGTGTGTTGCAAGTGTTTTGTCTATTTTTTTTTTTTGCTGTTACTTACATCACTTTTATGTTCTTATTCTTAAAGGATCAAAAGGATAAAACCTTTTCAAATACATAAACAAACAAATACAAAACAAACCAACAAACCAAACAACAACTGAAAACTTTAAGGAAGGAAATGATTTGTAAACAAGTTTTAATGTCTTTTTACTCTCCATCTTTATTATTTTTCCTCTTCTTTTTCTTATCACAAACAAAAACTTCTTTAGAGCAAAATATATAAAAGAAAAAAAAATTAAAACTTATTTATCATAGAAAAAAAAAAATATATAAATTTTATAAGAAAATTTATATAAAAATTATAGAAAAAAATATGATTTAAAATGAGGTTACCAACCATATAAACTCTAGTACACGCACAAGAGTTACACTTCATCCTGGCTTAGCAACTTTTAAAGTTGTAACAAATTTCTTATTAAAACAAGTTAAAACACTGCATTTAGCTTTACGCTTCACCTTAGTTGGCATATTTTCCTATTTCACGGTAACCGGGAAAATGTTTAGTGAATCTATGTAATCTATCGTTTTATAACGGCTTCGCAAATCCTAAACAAAGATTTAAGCGCAGCTGGTGTTTCTGTTTGTGTGGTTTTTAATATCTAAACAAAAACAAATCGTATTAAGAATTTATTTATTTATCCTGAACGATTTCAAAAATTCAAATGCTAACGATTTATAGAAAAAAAATCGACATTTTAGAGTACGGATTCCAAATATGCCATGAGGAATCGCCTATTCCGTTCTCCCTTTTAGATGATGGAATTCGGTGAAATGTTAAGCTGAAAAATCCTTAAAAAAATAAATACAAAAATTAGATATTTATTGACCGATTTGAAAGACCAAAATTAGGAAAAAAATTCATACTATCTATTTATGGAGGGTCCAAGACAGAAGTATATAAAGAAATAGTAAAAACATTTTGAAATAATTAAAATTAACGGTTTTTTAAGATATCTGGGTCATTTATAAATGGATTTTGCCGCATTTCAATAGCAATATTCTTGCGATCCTAAGGAAAGATTTGATATACATATTGTACAACTTTATGAAGGGGGGCCTTTGACAAATTAATTGACGGAAGGACATTCATGTTTTTTTTAGCCCACGATTCAGAATATATATTTGTGGGGTCTCAGATGAAAAAGTAGGTATTACAAACGTATTAACAAACTTATATATACTCTTATACTATAAGCGAACTGTATAAAAATAATAAGCGTGTATTTTAATAGCATTTGAACATATTTAATTATATATATTAAGGTCAATGTAATGTTAGTCAAATAATTACTGCACTATTCTATTTTTGGTATAAATATTAACAACAGTAAAAGTTCAACTAAGTAATTAAAAAAATATGACTCATTAACACACAAATATGAAATCTAAAAATGCAGTATAATTTTTAAAAGATAATCCTTTGGGTTATTTTCGTTCAAGAAACTCTGTTGGGATATATGATAACTATAGTGTTAGGCGTAACTTTATATCAGGCACATTTGTTCTTTTTTTGCTTTTTTTAAGGTCAACAAATTTATAATATCGATTTAAAATTTTGCGTAGTGTTTAATTAAGAAATATTTAAATTTATTATTGCGAACTTGAATTTAAACAATAAAGAGATGAACTTAAGGTTTTGCTTTTCCATTAAATTTAAAATAAACAAACATGTTTGTAAATTTAGTCAAGGATTCAACATGTTAAATAAAGAGATAAACTTAAGGTTTTGCTTTTCCATTAAATTTAAAATAAACAAACATTTTTGTAAATTGCTAAATTTAGTCAAGGATTCAACATGTTAAATGAAGAGAAAACTATTTGTTTCCTACTTAATTGTTATTTTCTTTAAAGGAATTTTATATTATAACAATGTTTAACCCTAGCTTCTACAACTAGAAACAATCATGTTGGTACCTCCAACAACCTGGGTATATTGGTGTTATCAATCCGTTTACGAAATGTTAAAAAAATACCTGAGACCCCAACATGTATATTTTGAGTCCTGGCACGATTCTACTTCGATCTAGCTTTGTTTATCCGTTTCTTTGTTGAAAGCACGATAGAGATCGCAGCGCAGCACACATATTTTCCTCATCTAAGGTTTGTGTGGTATTAAAAATGGTCAGAATCGGTTTATAAATAGAAAAGCATTGAAGCATTTAAATACATGAAAGGTAATAAGTTTGAAAAGGAATAATATAAAACTATAAAATTTTAGATGGTAGCAAGATTATAGGATAAAGAAAATGGTCGCATTCCGACCACCCATAAACATTTAAAGCTGAAGACTGTATAAAGATGTAATCTTAGGTACAACTTTTGATAGAGAGAAGAATTTTCGACACAAAAAGTAGACGCGCCCCGCCTTCCCACGAAAATTTTCAATATATTTATTGAAAATTTTAATATATAAATTTAAACTAAATACCTTTCACTAAATTTTTAATAGATTTTTGGCGAAATTGTTTTATATTGAAGCGTTATATGGTAGACCATCTGAGAAGGGCGCTTCTAATGGATTACATGACAGAAACCTTCATAATATCGAATATGGCGACTACATCTATCTAATAACCTAATGTTATTGTGGACATGATATATAAGCTTTGATTCGGACATAACTAATAGAATCAACAAAGCACATATGGCTTTTAACAAAGTTGACTAAATATGGTGCTCGAATACTTTATCGCGAAACACAAAAATTCGAATATTTAATGTCGAATATATAATGAATGTACAAATTGGAGCTTTACACAACAAAAGATATGTAAAATTCATTCAAAGATTCATAAATCGATGTCATTGTAAAATCCAACGTATTTTCTGGCCAAATCGTGTCACTAATATTGAACACTGTTGCCATACAGAAACTTGTTAGAAATTGTAATTTCTTCTATTAAGAAATCTTTAAATTCCTACAATTCTTAGTTTTAAGACAATGTTTATGTAAATAAAGAAATGGGAATTGTTTAAAGTTTAAATTGGTACCTGGGTATCCCGGTTATGCAGTCCAGGGCTAAACTTTAAATGTATTAGTTGTTGGTTTAAAATTGTTCGTACTTTCATTTAAAATTATCCTTAATTTATTCTTTTAGTAAGAAAGAAGAGAAAACGCTTAATACAACAGCAGCCTTCTCATTAATAATTAAAGTAAAAGTATGTGTGTATATGTTTGTATTAAAGTTTTTCAGTTTTACATTTAACTCATTCTATTTGCATAAAAATAAAATTTGTTTGTGCTTGTATTTAATCGTGCAGTAAAATATTCATTATGTATGCGTTTTATGCAAAAAAGGAAAAAAATAATAAAACTTTATATATTTATGTATGAGATCATATTATATAAACTTAAAATAATCTCTTTAATGCTTACATTAATGACTCAGTGTAAGAAAATATTATGAGCATTTGAAGAAAACATACATTTACAACAAAGAGTTTTGGAAAAGTTTCAAGACGCATCATCTGAAAACTATGAGGGTTGTTTGCTATGAAGAGTTCACACAAATTTAATTTTCTTTGAGACTTTTTCATATTTTTGAAATTGTGTTATTTTAGTGTTTGTTGTAATATTTTTGTTGTTGCTGTTAATAGGACTATAAGTAGTTTTTGTTTGTTTGTTTTGTTTCCATTCTTTAACAACAGTCTTGTCACAATTTACGCAATTAAGTTAAGCCTTCTTAAAAATTCTTGTCATAACTCTTCTTTACAAATCATTAAATTATTTAAATTTCATATTAAATTATTTTCAATTTCTTTGTTTAGTTTTACAGTTAGTAAAATTTCAGTTAACATTAATCATTCGGGATGTATAATTAATTGCGTATACATTCCAAGACTTTTAAAAACGGGAACAACGTTCAAAATCTAATTTCAATTTGTCGAAAGACAATGAGGTTTGGTTAAATTTTTGTCATCTATTATATAAAAATATCCTTGATATTTGACAGGTGTTGATAGATTCTGATTGTTATTTTAATTATGTGCCCACAAAAACTAAAGGAGGTAAATATTCTGGTGACAGTATATAATTAAAGGGTAATTTCGAATTAACTACATTGAAAAGTGAGTCCTTTTGCCAAAATTCTGGTAATAAATCTGAATTTTTTAAACCACTGGGTAGATTATGATGAAATTGTGAGCATTGGTAGAAGACTGCTCTAGTCAACATTTCTCTATGTCCCTGAAATCGAAATTATGACTTTAATTACTGTATTAAAATCTATTTCTTTTACTATTAGTTCGTGTTAAAGTTGCAAAATGGACTAATAATCTACATTCCCAATGTAATAACTTCCAGACAGACTTGAACGTTTTCAGAACCTATCTCTTTATCCTACACCACCATGGGTAAGAATAATTTCTAAACACCCATCTCTAAGTATACCGTTCGATACAGAATCTCTTTCTAAGTCTATTTAGCGATACATCGATACACAAGGTCCAAGCCTATTGAAATTGGTTATGATCAGTTCATTATTTTAAGTACAATACAAATGTACCGTCGAAAATTAGTATGTAGCATACAATTATGTATCATGACTGCTGTAGGAGTCTCTTACTTGTTTTTCATTGGAAACATTAAAGCCAAATATAACTTTTTTTCAGAATTCCGATTCTGAAAGTTGTAAACCAAATATTTTTGAACTAAAATATATTTCACACGTTATCCTTCCGTAGAAAACTATATGCTATAAACGATATTAAAGAAAATCTGGACAATGTAAAACGACGTTGAACTACGTGGTCAATTTTATCAATGATTTGACAAAGTCAAATAATCTTACTTGTATGTAAATTTAATGGAAATTTTGGTGCATAAAAATTGCCATAATTTTATAAACTTTAGAGCAAATGATATAATTATGTAGCGCAGTAGTACTTACCTAATTAACAGTGTTCTTCAATGTTGTTAACACATACAAATAAAAATGCTTTATTGTAGTGGTTGTTGTTATAATTGCTAGCGTTGTTGCTGTTGATGATGTTGTAGTTGTCGTCGTTGTTATATTATTTACACAATTGCTGCAATTGAGTTGTTACAAAAGACCCTTAAAGCAATTGTTTGTCCAAATTGCCTGAGGTTTCTTAAATGTTTTTAACAACAGCAACAACAACAAAAAGAAGTAAACTCATACGCAGCAGTCTTATATACATTTACAAACAAGGCTCTTTATATATTCTAACATATATGCACGATTTTTTGTGTTTATGTTTTTTTATTTATTTTTTGCAGTAATAATTTTCAAGTAAATATCTACAATTTAAAGCAGATAAATGTTTACCAGAGCTGTTGTTACATAAAACAATGCCAGTTAAGAATACACTGCAACAATTTATTTTGTTCTAAAGAAAAGAGAAACAAAATAATAAGTAAATACATTAGATTTTGAAAATTTAATTTTTAAGAGTAACATTTACATGTAATTTGGCGCGTGTGTATACTGTTAATTGTGATGAAATACCACTCGCTTTATCTATTATTGGGCTCAAACTAAAAAGGTTCAAATAGGGTCGTTAAAGAAAATCTCAAGGCTTTTTTTACGACTATTCAAAGGTTAAAACACAAATGCTACGACTTTTATATATACCCAAATTTCAGACAATCCTTGGCTTTTCTTCAATTCTATGTTCTTTTTTCGAAACTAAATTATAACTGAACTAGAACTGAACTAAAACCAAACTAGAACTGAACTAAAACAAAACTAAAACTGAACTGAAACCAAACTAGAACTAAACTAAACCCGAACTAGAACTGAACTGCTATTGAACTATGTATTAATTTGCCTATTTGTCTTAAAGCTTCTGTTTTTTATTAACTTTAAAATCTTTTTTTTTTTGGTAAAATGAAGACTTAAATAATGTTTTTAACATCAGCAACAGAAACATATAACAAAGTGAATAATAATTTTCTTTCCTTAGGATTTTTTCTTGATAGATCTGTTTATGTTTACATATAAAAAAATTTCTATGGACTTTTTGTTAATTCAAAACCAGATTTAAGTAAATGCTGCCAAGGCCAACAAAGCAACAAAGATGTCAGACAGCTATCCAACGTACCAGCATAAGATTAAGGTAAGACACGAAATAAATGAAAAAATATATATATATAAAAAACCTAGAGTCTAAAGAAACTAGAAAAAAGGAAGTGAACAAGAAAACATCAAACAAATAAATTACGTACGTTCTTATAATTCGTTATTTTTAATTTTAAAAAGAAAAAACAAAAACCAAATCTTTAGTTCTATTTTTCCTTTCCTGCATCTTTGAAGCGGTAGAAATTAAGACGCACTTAAGTCTATAATTATTTTTATACTTTTGTAAATATGCAAATTTAATGTTTGTAGCAGTGTGATAGGAAACAATTACATACACAAAGGTAATTACACACATTAAAGTATAATGTGTATGAGGTTCTTTTAGGAACTTGGTATACCCAGCAAACATTATATGTAGAATTTGTATTTCAGAATAGACAGCAAGTTTTATAATCAATGGTATCTATCTGTGTAGAATATAATTACTAATTTATATAATAAATCTGTTGCAACTAATATCAACAATAATCCAATTATTCATATAACATTAGAAAGAATTAGATTTTATGTTTGCTGTGTTTGTATACATACATGTAATTCATTTTATTAAAATTTCCTTTAATTTTTACTATTTTTCTTTAATTTTCTTTTTTTTTAATTTTATATTAAATAGAAGTAAATTTAGTTGAGTGTTTCATTTGTGTCAAGGCAATTTATTTACTATTTTACATATTCAATTATTTTTGATTTAAACTTTTATAAATTTCTTTAATAAATTCTATTCAATTGTAATAGGTTGATAAAAAAATGGCCCCGGTTGGTATTATATGATAGCTAAGAGGTGAAAATTTAGTGTTTTATATGTTTGCTTGTAAAGTTTTATTAGCGTAGAGTAACGCTAAGAATGCATATAATGTTAAATCAACCCTTAGATTATCGATACAAATTTAGGCTATAACTTAAACGTTGGGTCTAGCCTGAGCAAAGATAAAAAGCTAAAATTAGATCCATAAAATTTATATTCACTTTATTAAATTGTAAAATATATCTCTGATTTTCTCTGCATTAAAAGTAGACCAAAATTTTGTTTTACATTTTTTGTTTTGTAATACAATTTTTCACAGATTTTGAAAGTTAAAACTGTATAATATAGGATAAAAACGTCCTCTATTTTCAAACGTATATTTTACTCAATTCGAGAGATCTGGTCGACTTAAAACCTGATGCATTCGATGCCACATTCAACTTTTTTTGATTTTTTAATCCTTAGCAAAGTTACAAAGCATCAAAGTTAAATATTGACCGGCCAGATCAAGATGATGGTCGCAAGGTTAAAAAAGTGAAGTTATACATTAATATTTTTTAAAATTTTTTTGATTTTGACTAAAGTATAAAAAATTAATCATCTTTTCACACAAAAATCTTTGTATCATATTAAAATGGCCCTAACTCGAAAGTGTTGTTTTAACCTAAAGAAAAAAAACATTCCTAATGTTAGATAATAATATAAATCTGCCTCTATACATTTTATAGACTTCTGTGGAAATATTTTGTTTTTTAATGCGATTATTTTCACAATTTCACTAAAAATATGTTAGCATTTTTGATCCAGAAGTTTATAAGAGTCAAAATAGTATTTTCAATTAACATAAATCATAATTGGAAAAATGATTTCTAAAAAAATTGTTGTAAGACTGGAACGTAATAAAAGGTCTTTAATATAACCTATGTAAACAAAATCAGAGGAGAAATTTAATTTTAGGATTGATGCAATAGCGACATTTCAACTTTACTACCTGATCATGATCACGATTACGTATCCTCAGAGACCACGACAAGTTGGTGGTATTGGATACCATATCCAGAATATTATGATATAAGAAACGAACAGGCAGATAAATGTGTGGTACATGCAAAAATACTTATGCTTTACTTTTGTTAAATATTAGTTATTGTTGTCAATAAATATTGAAGTCAGTAAATATTCTAATTAACGTTTGATATTGACATTTGTTTTTTATATCACAAATTTGTAGCTACGCATTATTCCATACACCATAGATGGGAAGTATATAATGTAACATAGAGTAAAATTTTCTAAGCATCCACCTAGTTTGAGATAAAATAATATTCTGAGACTATTTAACTATATCCGTTTAGACTGCTGGATGGCTGGCTGTCCATCTAAACTTTGTACGTCGCAATCTTTGTCTTTGGTACAGATAAATATCGTAGCTCAAGGACCAAGGCTATTGTATGTTTAATGAAATTTAGCATTTATCATTTTTATCTTTACTTAACTGCCAAGTTCCATTATAATCGGTTCATTATTTCAATTAGCCCCGATAAATGTCCCCCAACATTTTGCACAGATTACTATTTCGATACCAGAACGAAGCCTGTAAAAAATTGTCATGTTCGTTACATTATTTTACATAACCTCCATACAAATGATATTTATGTATAAAATGCTTT